>CAJNJA010008591.1:0-15356 GCA_905231915.1 Symbiodinium necroappetens
ACAGAGACAGACACAGACAGACACAGACAGAGACAGACACAGACACAGACAGACACAGACAGACACAGACAGACACAGACAGACACAGACAGACACATACAGACACAGACAGACACAGACAGACAGACAGACAAACACAGACAGACAGACACAGACAGATAGATATATACGCACATTTACACACATGCATATGCAAAAGGGGGCGGCGCCTTCTGGCTGCACCTCGTGCCAAAGCCTGGGCGCGAGCTGCTGGTGGAGTGCCTCGGTCGCACGCCTGGAGCTCGTCGGTGCTGGCGGGTTTTAGGGTTACAAGGTTAATGATTAATGCTTGGGGTTTGAGGGTGTAGGATTCGGAGGTTTGGGGTTTCAGGTACCCACATACTGGCTGAGGGGACACGCCAAGTTCGAGTCTTAGCAGTCTTAACACCACAAGGGCATTGGCCGAACTTGCTTCTACCATCCTCTGACTCTTGCCACTGCACAGCACACTCCCTCTATTCTCGCGCTAGGTTCGACGGGTTTCAGAAGGCAGAGAGGGAAGCCCTCGACAATCATTCCCCAAAGCAGTTTTAGCTAGAGGATTCCCTCGAAATGTCTGTTTTCAGTGTCCCCTCATTATCCCCCAAATAGGAGTCTTACACATACCTGCCTTCAGCCTCCTTCTCAAAGCAGAGTTTTCTGCTCCCGCCTTTTCACCCAGAACACCAAAGTCACTTCCAAACCTTGCGAAAAATCCTTCAAATCGGTGTGTGGTATTTGGGATTTTTTGAGGGAGGAAGGGCGGCTTGAAACAAGGCATGCCCTGCTTGATTAGGCGTCCTTACGATAATTTTTCTTAGAGTCTCTCCAACCGCAAACCCTAAACCCGAAACCAAAAAGCTCCCTTTGAGGGTTTAGGGTTCACGGATGAATTAACTAGGGTTTAGGGTTGAAACCGAAACGCTCCCTTTGAGGGTTTCGGGTTTAGGGATTAAAGAGGGTTTAGGGTTGAAAGCGAAAAGCTCCCTTTGAGGGTCAGGAAGGCGACCGTAGCTTCCGGGGCGCTCGAAAGCATAGGCGCGGTGGCACGCGGCCTGTGGAACCAGCGCGCAAGGCACGACAGAGGCACAGTCCTTGAAGAGCCAGGGGGCGATCTGCTGGGTTTCGGGTGGTTTAGGGTTTAGGGTCTTAGGGTTTAGGGTCTTAGGGTTTAGGGTCTTAGGGTTTTAGGGCTTTAGGGTTTTAGGGTTTTAGGGTCTTAGGGTTTTCTGGGATCACAACCAACACCTATCCATCCGACTTGTTTAGTTATACTATGTTTGATTATATGTGTTTTCACATCGAACCTTGTGTCAACCTTACTTGCACCCCAAGTACTGAAATCATAGTGTTCAAAGGTCGCGCGTGGACAGCGTACATCGAAACGACAAGCATGTCTTACAGCTGCTTTTCTGCAACGGCCGGCTCCGTTTTCTGTTCCAGTGTATTAGGGTTTTAGTTCTAGTGTCAGTAAGTCATGTCCCGTTCCTGAATCAGAGTTATATATTAAGACTCCTGCCACTTTACGCGGCCTTTCAAGGCAGTGGGTTGTCAACGCTGTGTCGCTGGGATCGGGTTGTGGTTTCTCGGTTTAGGGTACTAGGGCAACTTGTGTCAAGCTAATCAGGCAAGAATTCCGTTAAATGATCCGAGAAAGGGAACGAGACTCCCAAAGCAACTGAGGATGCTAAGAGGATCAGTGGACGTGGCACATAGAACTGCAAGCACCGTAGAAAATATAAGCTGGGTGTACAAGTAAATGTCACCATACTTGTCTTACATAAAACACCCTAAACCCTAAACCTAAAAGCCCTACTTATTAAGGCTCATGGTCCTGCATCCTGGCGTAGTGCCTAGCCCGATCGTGACTGGACGGAAACAATCGTCAATGATGCCACAGTGAACTTCATAACCAGATTCCGGGCAACATACGACACCTGAGATGTGTGTGTATATATATGTATATGCATGCACATACATACATACATACATACATACATGTATGTGTGTGTGTATATATATACATATCATATAACATATATATATAAAGCTTTTATACATGTATACATGGATATATAGAAACGAAAGAGCTCTATAAAGCCAGAGTTGAAAACCCATGTACATCCGCCTCTTTCCTCCTGGCCTTGCACATGCGGATCGAGCAGTATGTGTCTCATTCACTCCAAACATCCGTTCATGAAAGGACTATTGTTTAAAACCACAGCTGAACAACTCTATCATCATCATTCAAACGACATTCCTTCCGAGTGGGTTCTGGATTCTGTGGGAGTTTTGCTCGAAAGAACGCTGAGGCGTCGTCCACGAGCCACAAAGCGCCCCCCATGTGTCGCAACTCCTCAAAGTTGCGGGATTTAGTGTTTATAGGGGTGTAGGGTGTATAGAGTTCAGAGTTTCAACTGTAAGGTTACACCACACATATGCTTAAGCTTGGAATCCTGAACGCTAAATCTTGTGGCTTTTGGTCACGGGTTCAACAGCTGGGGAGTACAAAAACGGGCATCGTGGTTATGTTGTCACTCACCTCTCCTTGCTGCGGCCTTCAAGCAGCCCGGACATGAATGTGAGACCTCTGTAACGCATTTTTTCAAAGCCAGGCATGTTTCATGGTGTTTTAGCTCCAAGGATTAGAGACGAGAACTCTGCTGCTGTGATTCCAGCTCGCCCCACCAAAACAAAACCCATCTCGTGTGGGTGGAGCATCTAGAACGCGCTGTAGCGAGGCACAGAGCCTCTGGGTCTGGAGTTCCGATGTACAGTTTTGAGCCTCTCGCTATCCATGAGCCAGAGAGTCTGACAAAACGAGAGGGGAACCTTACGTCTCTTGGCACCAGCACAAGACCCAAAGCGGAATCCTCGATGCCTCTTAGCCACGGAACGCAGAAGGGCTCCTGCGTGGAGAGACAGGTGCTACGGACGGCTTGGGGTTTCGAGGCAAAGCCCCGTCTATAAACCCCAAAGTAATCTAAACCCTAAGCCCAAAAACCAAAACCAGCACAGCTTTGGGAATTAGTGTAAGATCTCAGGAATTTGGAAGACTTGCAGGCTCCAAGGGGATCCATGTGATCTGCGAATTGGGGTGTTTTACGATGCTGGTAGAGCCGTTCAGGCTCTAACACCAACGCCTACGACGTCCCAAAACCATGCAGATTTTCCATGGTGGGATCTGGGGGTTTTGGATTTAGGGCGCTTGGGCCTTGCGGAGGGCTCTTGGCTCAAGGCAAAGCTCCGCCATCATGTTTTTTTTTAATCTGATGAGGCCGGATGAACCATTTTCGTTCCAACGGATTCCTGAGCTGCTTATAGACATTGCTAAGCCTCCAACCCTTAACCCTCCCTTAACCCTAAACCGTTTTAAGACAGGTCCTCGGCAACGACGAGCTGCGCCTTCGGCATGAGCATCCTGTGCACGCCTTGGCTTCCGCAAGCTTGCAGTTGCACCTAATTTTTCGCGACCTCAATAATCAGAGCCGTGTTTCCTGAAAACCCTGTCTGATATAGGCAGTTCTTTAAATCAGGGTCCCTGTTTAGAGGTCCCCTTCCAGGGATCTATTGACCAAAGGCTCCTCTTGAAGGGGTCTGTGATGGCAGCCTTCTATACGGGCTGTCGGAGCGAGGGTCTTAGGGTTTTGGGTTGTGCTGTACTACAGAACTTCATAGGGCCCGAACGTTATATTACAGAAGCTAGACCCCTGAAGCACACATCCGAAATCCTCACCCAGAAAAGCCATAAACCGCCAAACTTTAACCACCTAAACCCCACAAGCCTAGATTCTCCAGTTAACCCCAAAACCATGAAAGCCAAACCCCCGAACCCTATACACCCCAAATCCCTCGACCCCTTAATCGAAATAGCTATGCATAGCCATAAGCCAGTTTGCAATCCGAGTCGGTACTTGGTGAATTCAGGGATTTTAGAGTCGGGATTACAAGACTTTCAACTCCAAAGTCCAAGCATCGGAAACCTTACGAATGCGAAAACCACGAGACGCTAGAGACCCCATTTGCCTTAGGGTCTTACGGGTTGAGGGTTTTAGATTCAGGGTTTAGAGATTTGTGTCTTTCTCCTCGTTCCGGAGTCCCCAAGGTATACGGTGCCAAACCCCGATCGCTAAATCCAACTCCCTGACAGATCATCTCTTCCATCCCGCAGTGCCGAAATCCTGCTGACTGCCTTACCCCTACCCGCCGCCGAAAACACCTACCCTTTTCGGTGGTTTCTACATCGAGTTCCTTAAAAGAGCAAGTAGGCCTTTTGGGCTACAGCTAGACTGAAGCCCGAAAATCCGTGAAGAACAGCCAGATCCCCATACCCAAAGGATTCCTGATGGCCCTTACCGGCTGCGCTTGAAGATTCTGAAATAATACCCTCAGTGGCCCCGGAAGATTCCTCGATTATGTTGATGGCAGGGTTCTTCCGCTGGCTACTAGCATGCTGCTCACAACCCCGAACCTTCAACCCTAGGATCCCGGCTTCAAAATTTAATCCTTACTGGAGGAGAAGGGTCTTTTAATCAGAAGTCAAATATAAGGGACTAAAAATAACCAAAGCTATTTTGCGGGATCCTGTTAAAAGTGGGGGGTATTACCAAACCCTATTCTAATTTTTTAGGGCCCCTATTTAAAGTAGGGTATTTCGCAACCCCAAAACCCTATTCTGATTTTTTGTACCCTTATTTGAAGCAGGGTATTTCGCACCCCCAAAACCCTATTCTAATTTTTTGAAGGGCCCTATATTACCCTAAGGGTCCAAGTACCTCATAATCATATACTCTCCCAAATTATTAACCTAGAGATAACTACTATCCGCAACCAAAGTACCTCATTATTGGGTCCTTTGGACCCTTAGGGTTACATCGTTCCGGCTTCTCTCCCAGCGGGCGACCTCGGTTGCCGTGGCGGTCGACCTGGGCTGGAGTCTGTTGGTTCTGTTTGCCTAAGGGTCTAGGGGTTTAGGTTTAGGGTTTAGGGTTTAGGGGTTTAGGGGTTTAGGGTTTAGGTGTAGAGGTCCGGGTTTAGCGTTGAGGGGTTGTGCAGAGGACTCCCTAGGGACTTTAGCCGTTTCGTTTTGGGATTCTAACCAAGGCTGTCAAGCATGCGGGTTTTTTTCTGTATGGGGTTCAGGCTTGAATAGATTGGAGTCTAGTGGGGTTGTATTGGGTTTTTGCTGGTTTCAATTTCCTACGGGACTACGGGTTATTCAAAAGCTTTCAGGATGGGGTCTAGAGTGTAGGGTATACTGTAGCACTGTGGCGTTCAGGTCCACAGTTTAGGATTTGTGGCGCTGGGCAGCGAAGCAGATCGAAGAATCAAATGCAGACTCGGGTGTGACATCAAGAGCCATACCTAGTTTGACGGATATTCTTCTTAGACTAAATGGGGGTCTATATATAAGGGGATATAAGAAGAATCTTCAACAAAGGCAGACATATTTATCTGTAATTGAAACATTATGCACATCATGCAAAACACTGCAAGGCTCGACCCTTCTCGGATCATCCCTTCCGGCAACCAGAAGCACAGCGAAGAAAGGGGCCCCGCAGGTATGTAGGTACGCAACCCAAAGCCGACCTTGAACCAACAATTTGGTTCAACATTTGAGGACCCAACTCTCCAAAATCGGATGCTACCAAGGGAGGCAGCACAGGTCCTTCTAGCCAAGCGAACAACGGCCAGAAATGCAACCAACTCAGGGAGGCCACGCCAATAAGCGAGGAGATGTGTCGAATGTATGTTGTGTAGGGTTTATAGGGCTGTAGACCCCAACCATCACTTGGGTTTCCCTGGTTGCCGGCTCTGAAAACCCTAAACCCTAAACCCTAAACCGAAGCATGTAAGCCTCCGGCATGTACTACAACGTGGGACAGTCCTCGTTGTAGCAGCTCTTCCTCCGAGATGGCGGCTTTGTTGCCAGGATAATAAAGCTGCGACCCTGACTATGATCATGCAACTGAAAAGTTGAAAAGTGCGTCCTGTCATTAATTATGGTGCTGATGGTGACAGCGGTTCTCCTCCTCCTGCTGCTGCTGCTGCTGCTAGTAGTACTAGTACTCCTACTACTACTGCTGCTGCTGCTGCTGCTACTACTACTACTACTACTACGACTACGACGACCACGACGACGACGACGCGATGCGAGCCCCTGCAAGCTTTGGTATCTCAACGCTTGGCTGTTCTGCTGGAAAGAAGGGATTGAGACAAACTGGCTTCGAAGTCCGACTTCCACAAATCTCTGAGGTTACCAGTGTCCACACTCAGACAGACGAGCACCCTTTTGTTGAACACAAAAAACCCTTCCAAATTCCCAAATCAAGAACTCCAAGCGCACTGGCTCCTGCGCAGAGCGCGCCCCTTGCAGCAGAAACAGCTGCCGGCGCGCGGTGGCGTGCGGATACTGATCCTGGCTTCATTCGAGGCAAACGCATCTTCTGTTAAAATCTGGTAGAAGCTGTACGAATCCCTAATTAGCTGTGGAGTTTCTGTCCTCGAAAACCTCTATCATTTCATGCCGACTTCTTCCACAACAAGTCCTAAACCCTTGGCACTTTGCGCTCCATCAGTAGCCAAGACCCTGAAGCATGATAATACAGGGGCCTTATACAACAAAAAACTGGGGGCCATGCCATGCTTGTGTTATCGTGTAGGCGCTGCAGGCGACATTGTTGTTAACCCTTCAGACCTCTTTACTGCCCGGGCCCTCCTCGATGTGGAGGAAGACTATCAATCCGACTTTGAGCGCAGCTGATGCCTCGTGAACGAGTTTTTTGCTTTCATGGGATTAAGGCTAGGGCTTTCAAAGTGTCGGTTGTAAGTTAATAATGCTAGGGCTTGGAAAGTGTCGGTTGTAAGTTAATTATGCAATTTAAGATGTCGAGTCCGGCTTCAGCAATGGAGATGTTCAGGAAAGCCTGGTGTTCCAAGCCTCAAGCGTCTTGTGAATCCACACCTTCGGCGTGAGGCATGTGCTAGGAACCAGCTAGTATGGGTTTTACAGTCTACATCCTGCAGTCCCGTCTGTGATAGCCCACATCCTGGCCCATATTGTGGGTCGTGTAGCGTCTTTTAGCTCTTTCTTTGACATGAAGTCCCTTCTCTTCTGTGCGCTCCCGGGCTTATAGGGTCTGCGTGTCACGGGCTCCGGGTTCCTAAACCCTATCACTCGGAGGAATCTTTAGGGCTTTAGGGGCTAGGGTTGATGGTTTATACCCATAGGCCCCTAAGTAGTCCCTTTTTGGGATTACCTTATAGGATTCTAAATATAAACCACAGAAAGGAACTACTTAGGGGCCTATGAGTACGGAATCATGTGAAGTTGCATGGATGGCCACGTCCAGTGCAGGGTTCTCGTGGCCGCGCAGGCAGCTCCGCATCCAGTAGACTATCGGCCCAGTGCCTTGCTAGCATGACCGCGACTTTTTGGTGGTACCGTCGGCTAGGGGCATTAGGGTTGAGGGTTTGCGGTTTCGATGTAGATTAACTTGCTTGTCCATTTCCTTGCGGAACTACAGGTTAAGGTTCTGCATATCATGGGGATAGCAATACACCGGGAAAAAGGCCAATCTCTCTATTGCTAAACTATCATATCTCAGACAAGTTATTGCCATTAAGAGAAGTTCTATCAGGAATGTGAATATGCAGGCGATGATTTTTGATATTTGCAGCCGTTTAGCAAGTATTCGGGTGAGTATTATAAGGCTAAATAAATCTTAGGGTTTCTGGCCTAGAGGTATCATAATAGATTAGAGTTGCGGGTTTGGGCGTGTGCTTTTTGGGGGTCTGTTTGACGGTTCCCTAGGGTTGTGCGCGAGTCGTGAATGGCAGCCCCAACGGTACCGCGCCAAACAGTGATCTCCCTGATCCTCGATCTGAACTTCCATATGAAATTACAATCCTCCAACCCTACACCCCTCCACCTCCCAAATGAGGGGAGGGAAGGGGCGCGTGAAGGCTGGACACTAGAGAGAAGGGGCTACCATTGAGCGCTTCGGCTTCGGGGGGCAGAGCCGATAATTCTTGCCAAAGCCCTAAACCCGTAAACCCTATGATTCCTGTAATCCTTGAGACCTGCATCCCGAAAAGCCCTGAAGCCTTCCGCAGACCCAAACCCTACAACATTGACATCGCGGCTTACGACACAAGAATGAAATCAGAAGGCCTTAAACATACTAGACCTTACATCCCGAATCGTTACCCCGAATCGTTTATCAGACCCATAGACCCTGAAAAATCAGGCGTTTTCCTTCAATGGCGTCGGCTAAGTGGCCGGACACATCTGAGCGGCCCAGACTACGAAGCCGCTCCTACGAGACTGCCGCTGTGAAGAATTATACCTATAGTCTCCATTGTAGTTCCTGTTTAGGGTTACCTTTTGGGATCCTTAATATAGAATTGGTTAAACAAAAAAGCAACTACAATGGAGACTATAGATAAGGGTTCTGGGGTTACTACAAGCTCAAGCGTGACTAGATGGGCTTTAGAGGTGTTTTGGGTTACGGGTGAGGCTTTAGAGTGCGTTTACAGTGTCGGGCAGCATCCCAGTACTCATGACTGAGCCGTCAATGCAGGGATGATGATAGCGATCGCCATGCTTGTAAGGGTCATTGTTATTGTTACTGCTAATACTATTATTCTTGTTATTGCGGGTTTATTACTATAATAATAATAATAATTATTATTATTATTATTGTTACTACTATTAATAAGGTAACTATACTTGTAATTACTTCTACCGTTCCTTGTTAGCTTCTGATCCCGGCGATCTCAAGAGCGGAGACTATCGCCTCTTGCCCCGGACTCCCAAACGAAAGCACAAAGCCTGAGACCCCAAGCCTTCCGATCAGAACCCCTGACTATACTATTATATAAAATTATATCATTACATACACTCACACACATATGTAAAAGTATAAATTGGTGTGTATATATATATACATACACGCACACACACACACATATATATATATGTGTGTGTGTGTATGTGTATGTATGTATGTATATGTTTGTATGATTATGTATATAGATATAGACCACGACCACAATATACCTTCTGTAATATACTGTGCAAAACTATGCCATAAACCCCAAACATCACACCCTTGATTCCGATGTGAGAGCGGCCTGGAGATGTCTGGGCAAAGCACGGCGAAGCTCGTCCAAGCGAAGGGACATGGCCTGGTGTAATATAGCTGGGGTGTTCGTACAACCCTTGACCCTAAACTCTGCCATACGCTAGATCTGATAAGGAGCCTGAGGGCAAAGCTAGTATTCCTGAGGCTTAAGGGTCTCTTCCTTGATTGAAGTGCTGAAGACAAGCAGCCTGAATGGCATAAGGCTTCTGCAAGCTATCTTCTGTTGTATAAGGCTTTGTAGAGTCTTAGAATTTCCATGACATGAGGCTCCTCCAATGAGCCCATACTCATGGCCGGTGCGCCGCACGCCACATAACTCCGTGTCAAATCAAAAGAAAATCCGCTTACTTGCCCACATAAGAACTCCTAGCTTAGGATAACTTATTGGTCAGGGTGTGGGGTTGAGGATTTGGGGCTTCGTGGCCTCAGGGTTCAAACATGCCCTTGAGCTACAAAGAGCCGCTGGGTAGTCTGAATGTCTGAAATATCAATACTGATGTCCCTTATGGTGTCTATGTAGTGGTACTAAAATGTACTCTCAAACGCAACTAGATTAGACTACCAAGGCCCCCTGCTGTGGAGCCTGCGACTTGCCACAGCTCGCAATGCTGCACGCGATGTGCGGATGGGAAAGGTTCAAAGGCTGGCATTAAAGAAGGAATGAAGGGACCTGTAGAACAACCCACCACATATAAGGGATACATATGGCGACAAACTACAATACAACAGAAGCCAACAAGAAGGATCACCATGTTCACCCTGCAGGGTATGGGGCCACACTAGGGTCTACACTTGGCTGATATCTGGGAGGACGGGTGTGTACGTCTTAAGCTCTTCTGGTTGAGGCCTTTGCGCTTAGGATGTCAACTTGAACTTTGAGGCCATGTGCTCGTGCCAAAACATGAGCGAGAAGCTAACCGAGCCAACATGTTTCAAAGCTGCTCCAAGTTCAGAGATGTCTGTCGCCTTCCATACCAGATCCTGGCTTCGTCTCTGTCGGAAGGCCAGACAGCTTTGTTTCGGAGCAATCGGGAGCAACGATGATAGCAGCAGCAGCAGCAGCAGCAGTGATGGTGATGGTACCTGGCAGCCGTAGTGGTATTAGCAGTGACAACAGGTGGTATGCAGCCCCATACGAACATTATACACGTATGTGTGCGTATCATGTACTTATGTGTATATGTATGCCGCTATCGAATCGCAGCAAAACTAAAGATAAACGTTGCCATTTCTGGACTGGCTCTCATTGCTTTGGGAACATACGCTTTGGTGACGGGAAAGTAGTTTGGATTTGATCATCTGGTTGAACATCGCATCGTGAAGGGCCGAGTTCGGGGAGTTTTGTCACCCCTGACTCAATGGCACACTGCTCGCAAGAAAGGCTGTGACAGCAAACACAAGTTGGGATTAAGTTCACAGCAATCAGGGAGCAAAACGTGTCACCTGGATACCCGACATACAGACCCTAGACATACATGCATATATACATATATACATACCTACATACATACATACATACATACATACGTACGTACGTACATACATACATACATACATACATAACCCAACTCATGCCCTTCTCCAACCTCGTAGATACAGAAAGTGCTCCTCCAACTCTCTCCGTCTTTTCTTCGCCCAGTCTGGAGCTTTCAAGTCAGGTACCCCAATCTCCGCTGGAAGGCTCGATACCTCAGTTCCAGATGGGGTTTACTATAAGGGCCTCAATAGGTAAAACAAGGTTATATAAGTATGATGACCATACGGAACCCTGCGGGAATAGTACTGGTAGTAACTACTCAGACTCTAGTACTATGCGAGACAGCCGCCACATCAGCTCTTGATCTGTCATCCGCGACAGCATCAGCAACACAAAACCAAAACCTCGAACCGCTAAACCCAAAACCGTAAACGAAACAGGATTTACGGTTAAAGTTACGACCGAAAAGGCGCCAAGTCAAACTTCCAAATCCACACCCCCAAGTCGCAAAAACCACTGAACCCCACACCCTAAAGCCTAACCCCTAAACCCTTAAACCCCAAACCCCTAAACCCCTAAAACCGGCGGGGAGCCGAGCAAGCAACTGGATCGGCATGGCGAACACGGCCTTCCGCGCCTGGTTCATGCATTCGGCGTCCTTGGCATACATTGGGGTGTAGACCCGTATGTGAGGGTGACGCAGAAAAAAATGGATAAGCATAAAAACACCACGGCAGCCATCAAAAAAGAAATGATAAGCATCTACAAATTTGATAAGAGGGTTTAGGGTTTAGACGGTAGCCATCAACAAATAGTAGGGATGAAGAAAAAGTGCATGGAGGGTTTAGGATTCATTAGGGTGTTTATCAATTTTTTTTGATGCTTATCATTTTTTCGATGCCTACGCCCGTATGTGAACCGCGGACTTAAACCCGTCGCCCTGAAACGCAATACATCACGCCGCTGCAACAGACTACAATAAGGACCCGATTACCAAGGTTGGGACCAAGGACCTCGATAAGGACGATGGTAAGGATCCGAACTATCAGCCCGAAAAGAGGGAGGCGTATGACGCTGTCCCCTAAACCCCAAACCAATATTCCTAGTACTAATACCCCTGCTATCCCTAAGCCAAACACATATCCCTGCACCTGCAGGATCTGTATGAAACCTTAAAAGCCTTGAGACCGAGACACTCAACCCTGCCCTATCCACTCCTCAACCCTGGCATCTTTAGGATACCGTTTGATGCTGGGGATTTCGGATTTTTAGGGTTTAGAGCCTTTAGGTTTTATAGGGTTTACTACCCGAGTCCCATACTTTATTGTAAACGTCTCAGCGAGGTTCCGTAGGGTACTAGACAAGGCACAAGCCTGAAGCCCAGAACCCGGACCTTTGATCCTAAAATTTCTGACACCCGATGCTCATGAATGCGCCCTAAATCGCGCATCACGTAACACCCAACCCTAAACCCTGGCAACCCCAAGCCCAGACACCAACCTTCAATTTGCAATGCAACTGCCCTAAGCTCAAGCCCCAAGCCCTAATCCATAGCAACAGCTACGTAACCCTAACCCTACCGGTTTACGTAGGGTTTAGGGTTTAACCCCAAACTCCAAAGATTGTAAGCTCTTTCAAGCTTACCCTATAAACAGCCTATACGTCACCTATCCCCACAAAAAAACGAAGACCGAAGAAGCGTTGGCGTGGTCCTCTGGGGCGGCCTGAAACTGTTCAGTTGGAAGTGCTGCCATCTCTTCTCGGGCTTGATACGGTTGTTGACAGGGCTCTATCAGGGTTTCATGCCACTTTTTCAGCATGGGCTGGGATTGAACACTCCTCAGCAGCAGCGCCTACTCACCTCTTTCCAGGGATGCAACCGAAGGTGTGACAGAAACACAAGAAAGAAGCAAGCATCGACAGTCTTCTGTACTATGTATCTCACACCAATCATGAGGCATCAGGAGGAATCGGACAAAATAGACATGGCAACTGCTGGAACAGGAAATCACTGAGCAAAGCCGCCCCCGCCAAACCCGAAACTCTAAAACCCTATAAGCACGATGCTTGAGACGGGTTTTGGGGGGTCCTACATAGGTTGTGTCGACTTGCAACGTAGCTTCGATGCAAGCGTCGCAGCTCTCTGCCCAAAGCAGTGCTTCCGACATGGCACCTGAAGGTACCAGTAACCTCGAACCGCTTGGTCTACAAGAACCACCCCTAAACCCCACACCAAGCCCAAAATACAGGTTCTTCGCGTAAGCCTTAGAATGAGTTCTGGTGCATTGCGTAATATGCCCATTGGACGAATTACTGTAGTGATTCAGATCTCTACACTAAGCCAGAGCCAGCCGCTCGTCAACATGCCAAGGCCTCAGGATGACGATGCATGTCGACAAGCCGGGCAGCTTCAAGCGCTCGCTGGTGCTCTTCGGGGGAGATCCTTTCGAACTGAAAGTTTGAGTCTTTGAGTCGCCCAGGGGAAGGCTTAGGGCTAAGGCCTTTGCTCCGGCCCTGCAACCCACCCGTCGCGGCCTCCCCAACCTCTGCGAAAGACCTTTTGCACCTGTGAGTTTTCACTTTGTTGTTTAATCTTCTTCTTCCTCATGGGCCCCACGGGTGCCCCCCACCCTCCCACCCTCCCTCTTCTCTCTGTTTCGCCAAGGCTATGGGCCAGGGGTTTGCCCCTAGCCCGCGTCTCTCTCTCTCTCTCTCTCACTTGCTTGCTTGCTTGCATGCTTGCACGGCGTTTGGGGCGGGGCCCTGGGACCCCAACCCCTGCGCTCGCGCTAGGCCAAGGTCCGGTGTCTGTCAGTCGGGGTGATAGCTGCGTGGGATTCGGCACCTCTGGCCCCGAGAGGCGGGTTCGCTTGTGCCGACTCCCACTCCGTGTTGTGTTGCAGTGCGTCCCCTTGTCATTGCAAGGGTTGCCGAACGGTGCTCCAAAGATCGGTACACAAGCGCATAAGGGTATCTCTCTCACTCTCTCTCTTTCTCCCTCTCTCCCTGTCTGTCTGTCTCTCCCTCTCTCTCTCTCTCATTTCTCCTTCCTGCTGAGGCATCTAGCTAGCCAGCTAGCTGGCTAGCAGCTGTTCATGATCAAGTTGCTTCGCATGTGCAGCGCTCCACAGATAGTACAACTATACACGGGCACAGCAATAAGTAAAGCTCTATACCTAGAGAACCCAGTATCCTTTAATTAAGGAATATACCTTAAAGCATAATATTAAGGCCTATAATTTAAGGTCTATTCCTTAACTAAGGTATATTGGGTTCTCTGGGTACTTCTTAAACGTTTGAAATCCTGACGCTTTATCTAAGCAGATCCCCTTACCCGAATCACTTTGGAGCCCCAAACCAACCACCCAAACAAAAAACCCGGATCCCTAAACCTCTAAAGCCCAAAAAGTGCCGCCGGGGCTCAGCCCGTCGAACCAAAACTTCAGTAGTCCCTTCACCTGTTTGTCAAAGTCCTCCGACGAGCGTGTGATCTTCTCGTAGGACACCTGGAGAACTAAGAGCTTGGGGGTTTTCTTTACCAGGAGTTCCCACGGTTTAGGGTGTAGGGTTTTATAAAAGAAGCATCGACGAGGGGATTGGGGCTGGGCTTTGGGGCTTCTAGGCTGAGGGCTTTAGATTAGTGAAGTGGGGAGTTTTTGTTGGTAATTGGGCTAGGGAATAGCAGTTGACCCGCACCCAAGTAGTCCGTCGCCTTAGCCGCCTCCTTCAAAGTATATTGCAGGCCGAAGACTCTACACTTTCTGCCCAGACTCCGAAACCCTACAACCCTTAATCTACTTGCTTTTGCAGGGGTCTTCATTCAAACCTTACCATGGAAGTCATAGGGCCCTCGATCCTACCCACACAAGATTGCAGGGTTCAATCCCACGAGGATGCAAGGATCCGATCTCGTTTTTACGACTCAGAAAGCAGGCAACCATTTCAAATAACAAAAAACATATGAAGCAAAAACCCCTGTATAGAACTCCGGCGGCTGCCACATGCAAAACGATAAAGAGCACAACTTTCGCCAATGCTATAGCTGGATTTCGGAAGCTTATAGAAGTGATACCGAGACATTATGGGCCGAACCCATCGGATCTATATATATATATATATTGCTCATACGGGGGTTTCCGAAAAGAGGGGACCCCAGTATAGTACCCTAAATAGTAGGATCCTTATTATAAGGACCCCCAAATAGGGTACCCCTAATTTTCGGAAAGTCCCATATCCCCGTTCTAACACTCCCAAAGAAAGATACACTTAAGCAAGGTTCAAACGGTCCATCGCAACCTCACCAAACCCCTAACACAACCCCAACCTTTGCTCACTATCCTAGACAAAAGCTTGCGCTTGGGCATCCCCTAAACCCTAAACCCTCCTCGGGCTCAGGAAAGCTCGGATGCTTCTCAGGGCGCTGCCACAACCCTGTCGATACATTTGAGGGGGCTTCCCAACTCTAGACGTTATAACCCCCAAAACCGAAAGCCCTCAACCCCCAAAACCCTGAACCCCAAAAGCACCAAAACCCCAAAAGCCTACCCTAAACCCTAAATCACCAAACAACACACACAAAAAACCACAAAACACTAAACACAAAAAAAAGAAGCTATGACGGCTCTCTTCTTGCCCCGAGGCACTCGGTGGGTGTCGTTTCGTGGGAACTCGAAAGCTGAAGTCATGTTCCTTTGTTTGGGGGTTTAGGGTTTAGG
>CAJNJA010008592.1:1244-15355 GCA_905231915.1 Symbiodinium necroappetens
TGCTCTCTGTATGTATGTATGTATGTATGTATGTATGTATGTATGTATGTATGCATGCATGCATGCATGCATGCATGCATGCATGTATGTGTGTATGTGTGTATGCATGCATGTATGTATATATATATACATATATGTATATAGATAGTCGTCCACATGTGCGTAAGTAAATCAGCACATATAGTCACATGTGAATAGGCACATGCAGACACCCAGCTGAGGTCTAGTGGGCCGACTCTGATCACCAAAGCTCTGGCGGCACAGGATCCTCTCTTCGACACGGCCCCCCGGCTCCATCTCTTAGACTCTCTTGAGCCTTCTTAAAGCAGCGTAGCCTTCCCAGTCATTTGTCGAGCCTTAGTCAGTTGACTGTTCGGAGGTTTCGGGCTTATAGTGATGCTTCGGTCTAGGCTCTAAGTTAGGTCTATAAGTCTTGGAACTGCCTTCCTTAACTTTGCTTTTCTTAGGTTTTACCTTGGGAGCTTCGGAAGGGGTTGCCGGGTCTCGAAGTCGCTGTGGCTCTCCCCGGCTCCTTTGAGGATAAGGGCAGGCCGGCCCGATCCTCCGGAAAAGCCTCTCTGCGCTTGTCGAGATTTGTGGGCCCGGTCGGGGCCTGCAATTTGAGAGCATAGGGACATCAAAGCTCATCTGCAGGTGGATGCCGCCACGGCAATGTGCCGCAGAAGCAAGCAATGCACTTGAGATTGCCAGTCTCCTCTGCACTGGGTCACAAGTGTGAGAGTCTCCGAGCTTTGTCGGTACTCTTGTAGGCTTCAAATCTTTCTGCACCCCTGGCGCCTGAGAGCCCCGTTGTGTCAAGAAGGCCTCCGATGCCCAAATGCAAGGCAGCCTGGAGCTCGCAAGAGGCTTATCAGGCTTTGAGGGAAGGTTGGCTGAATCCTCCACCGAAATGCTTGGTCATAGCTTCGAGGTATTTCGTCGATCAAGGAGCAGTTCAGTACATCCAGGCAGGAAAGTGCTAGTAGAATTGACAGCAGCGAAATTGTGCATATCCGCCCTGCCGTTTGAGCTTTTCGCCCAACTTTCGACTTAATTGTTCCACCCGTGCTCGCACACCTCAGTACCGGTGTCCGCCGGTTTGTGTGTGCAGGCTTCCATTGCGCAAGCCTCGGTGACTGCTACTTTCGGCGGAGCCACCTTAGGCTCGCGCTTGACACCCTTGGGGGTTTTTGGGGACTCCGGTTCCTCTTCAGATTCGTTTGTTCATGCGACGAAGAAAGTCGCGACGTAAAATGCAGCAATACCGCCATCTGAGACATGCCAGCAGTTAACTATATCATCGTTTATCAGAACCTTTGCAAATCCGATCGAGCTTGGTCATTCGATCCATTTTGAGAAGGCTACACTCCTTGCCCCGGGTCTCCGTGTTCCTGTATCCGCACACCCCTGCATGCATGTATGCTAGCAAGCATGCTTGCATGCATGTGTAAGCGTGCATGTATGTATGTATGAATGTATGTATGTATGTATGTATGTATGTATGTATGTACGTATGTGTGTATGTCTGTATGTATGCATGAATGTAGAGAGACATGCACGTGCATGTTTATGTGTGTATATGCATATACGTATGTAGGTAGGTACATATGCAAGTCGTAGGTAGGTAGGTAGGTAGGTAGGTAGGTAGGTAGGTAGGTAGGTAAGCAGGCAGGTAGGTATACCTATGCATCATAAAAGTGTGCGCCACGACATGTGCCAGACAGGTGCCGCGTCGCCCGTGCGTGGGCGGGGGCCCCAAAGTAGTCCCCCTCGCCCCCTCATAGCGTGCAGTCTGCTGGGCGCGGAAGACAGCGAAATCTGTGTGACAGTTGCTACTTTTGGGCCTCTACTGCTCCACACCACCTCAGCATGGCCAACAGTCAGAGCGATTTGGTGGGCTGGGCGTGAAATCGTATCAATAAAACATCCACATGGGAAGGAGGGGGGGGAGTACAAAAACCCACATCGACAACGGGATCAGAGTCTTGGGCTTTCGATTTTGCACCTCGGTCCTGACTTCCGTGCCAGGAGTTTCGGACAGGCTGTCAGAAAAGATGCCAGTGCCCGTTACACCGCAGCTTGGTCCGAAGTGTAGTGTTGAGTGGCCATTTGTTTTTAAGGGGGTGTGGAGCTTAGGGCGAGTGCGGCGTTCAGATCGGAAGTGGATCAGAAGCTTGTTTGTTTTGCGACTGACTAATCGTGCAGTCTGACGATGCCCAGTCGAAAGGATTTCGATTCAGCTTAGGAGGAGTAGAGGAGATGGGTATTGTAAGACCATGTTGCATCCTTGTGTATGTGAGCTGTTCGGAGAAGGCACTATCTGTCACACGCATTGGCCACAGTATGTATGGGTTAAACAACGGAGAATGTCGCAGACACAGGAGACGGATGCAATCATGAGGAGATCAATTCGCGTCAGCTAAGGGCCAGCATCAACCACCTTGCTCTCGATCCAGAATATACCATGTCCATGGAGGACTCTTGCTTCTGTTCTAAGCCTGAGGGGAAGAAAGGTTCACAGGCTCAGGGTTAAGGGCCGGTTCTTCGTCTCTTGGATGGTGTGGTGACGCGCCGGTCGAACCCCAGAGCAGAAAATAAAGAGTCTCGACGCCCAAATCCGAAACCCATGAAGGATGTGGTGACTGCATCACAAGAAGCTGGACAGGCCTCCACGGTGAGAAAGCATGGAAGCTCCCCGAGGGTACATTCGAAGTTACTGTTTGCGGTCTGTGGGCCCACGGTTAGGATGGGCAAGGAGTAATGCGACTAGGAGTGGGGTATATCGTAGTATATACTTCTACAGTGACTTTGTGTGGCTTGCGTGGGCCAGCTTGGCTTCGGGAGCTTCCTTAGCAGGACTTTAGCTTGCCAGGGAACGGTCCCAATTCTGATGCCCCTTCCGCGCATATCTTCCACGAAGGTCATACAGCCCGGTGGACATTTGTGCGCCCGGGCTGAGATTAGAGCTGTTTGCATTGGATGTCGAAGATGTGAACGAGGATTTTGGAGCCTAAGAGGAGCACTGAGGCAACGGTTTGATTGGTTCGGGCGTTCCTACCATGCACATACACGAGCTTGGCGCGAAAAGTCCCGGCTTACCAATGAAGGTATCTCAAAAAATACGAGCAACGATGGAGGTAGCTCTAAGCCATCTACGTGAGCTAACCTACTTTGCAGGGGCATGTTTGGGGCCCTAAATTCAGGTGAAGTGGCCTTATGGGCCAAATGGAAGCACGTCGGATCCGCCAGGGCGGTGTTGGAGCTACTTGACGGCTTAGTTCTTACATATAGGGTTCAGGGTTACAAGTTTGGAGGCTGTAAGCCAGAAGGTGCACGTTGTGTCTGCCCACATATTCTACACCCCCGCATGTTTCTGGGAGTTCCTCGCACAGCCCTTTTGGTGACGAGAGTCTACTGCAACTGCGAAAACGGGGCAGTGAACTCAAATGCTCAGGTCCAGCATCGTCCTGGTCAGCGTTAAAGGCTTTGCAGAGTGCGTCCGCAGGGAAGCTTGGCATTACCATGCAGCAAAGCCCGAATCCCCACAATGGCCGCCCTCCTTCAAGGATGATTGCAGAGTTTCGCCAATCACAGGCCTGACTGCAAAATTGGCCTGGCCGATACTGGTAACTCAGGATCCAGCTGTGGATGCGATGGCATCGGTATATGCGAAGACGCCCCTCGCATGCAGGGACATTGCTGGGAGGGACCTTGGTGGCAGCAAACGTGGCTTCGGCTGGTGTATCTTCCATAGTAGGCTTGTGCAGGCAGGGGCACGAATGTCATGTCAGAGCATGTGAACTTGGATCCTTACTCTGAGGGCGCCTAAGCAGGCCCTAAAAAGCCCTGAAACCCCCTCTCAAACGACCTCCGGCCATTTCCGGCCCATGCTTCCTTTGACAGGTTTGTCCAGCTGCTAAATGATTCAAACGTGGTGGCCGAGGAAGAGCAGGCGAGCCGCTTATGTCTAAGAAGGGAGGGGGGGTTGGGACTGTAGGACAGAGGGGCCTTATAGACCCTAAACTGCTAAAGTCTAAAAACCGTATCCGGGAGGTGCCACCCGGCGCAAATAAATCATCAGTAGGAAGCGATTTTTTTCGGGCGAAGGTTACAGGCAGAGTTCCGGCCCCGGACACAAGATGGGCTTTAAGGGACTCAGTACGACTCGGTGTGGGGTTTCAGTGATTCAGGGTATAAAGATGTATACAGTAGGTGCCAAAACTTCGAAGATGATTTTCTTACAGAGAATCCTAGCGGTAGTCAGCCATGATCCCATGTTCCCTTTTTTGGGGGTCAAGGGCATCGAGGAACGGAACTCGATGGCAGGAGACATCTTGCCCTGCGACCAAAACTCTCGCAGCCGGCGGCTCAGAATCCACGGTTTCCGCCCCTTCAAGCCCCAAAGACCCATGCGAGCCTACACGAAGTATCTAGGTTTAGTTTCAGGTTCCCTGGTTCGGAGTCTTCGGTTCAGATAGTGTAAGGCAGGGTGGGGGAGGGGCGACGGGAGAAACGAGCACTGGCAATACTAGATAGCGTTCCTCCAGTGGCTCTGACTATGACTAGCCGCCTGCAATCCTCTGCCCACCACGCGTCCGAGCCAAGATTCTCTAAGTGCTTCTGGAATCATTCTCGCCGGCCGCATCCCAAATCCTCGTCGGCACAATCGCCCAGTGAAGCGCTCCGACAGTGCCAAGCCAGTCTACGAATCCCGATGCTGGCAGACATAGGCTCTTCTCGTAACGCCTTGCTAGCTCTAGAGACATGGGGCACCCAACCCCCGTCCGAGGAAGATCTTTGGCGTGTCCTGGCCGCAAAGATTGAAAGTCAGAGCCTACTCCGGAGTTTGGGGCTTCAGGATTTACCGCTGCGAGAGAGTCTCTTCCCATCTTACTTATTGCAACTAGGTCGTCTACCACCACAGCCTAGCGCGACGAGGACCACGATACCGACGACGACGACGATACCGACGACTGTTATCATTGTCATTAGCATCATTTCTAGCCAAGTCAAGTGGAATGACCTCGAGGATGGCACCGACTGAGGATGAGGATAAGGGGGAGAATGGGCTGTAGTGATGCAGAGAAGGATGAGGATGATATACACGACCGTGTGATAGCTATGGTGGACACCGATCCGCAATGCTGATGATGGTGTTATTTAATTTGTCCGGACAGCTCGTTCGCATCAAGAATTTATCGCGGTGGCCGTGAAGTACTTTGCAAGGATTTGAGCAACAGCATTGCAGGCGGAGTTTTTGATTTCGTCTTCCATGGCATCCTCCTTAGTTGTGTACATGCGCTTTCGAAGTTCGACGTTCGTCTGGCGCTTGCCGGATTAGCAATTTAGCGCACCGGTTGCGACATGAGTCATGACCATGGCTATGGAGTGGTCAGCATAGACCGGCGCCCCAAGTTCCGATCGGATGCTTCATTGGGTTAGTTTCAACTGACAGCCTCTTCCCTGCAGATGAATACACCGCCAGCAACGACACGCCGAACCAGGGCAACTTCATGGCTGCTGCCAACCGCTTGCCGGCTGCATGTGTCGCTTTAGGAACTGCGGCGGAGGGGCCAGAAGAGCGCCAGAGGTAGCATGAGCTTTCAATACCTGCAGCCATGGGAGTTACACGCCAATGCAAGCTTGTTTGGGTTTGGGATCGTCAGATAGGTATTTCGGGATCCCGATGTACGCTTTGCCTTTGCTCCCTAACTCCGTGTTATGTTTGCGCCCCGCACATGTCCCAAACAGCTCTTACCTTGTTCAACAGAAGCCCGCAAGCTCGCGTTTCTGAACTGTTGTAGGCCTATGTGGCATGGACCTTTAGGGGCAATCCCTTTTGGTTCATATTATATTGCTGAAACACAGGGAGGCAAAAGTACATGCTGCGTCGCACCAACAGAGAGTATCAATGCTGCAGAGGATGACACTCTTCGGAAAATTTGGTGCTATCGAACCGCCTCTGTTTGTTGTCAGTGTTTGCAATGGGTAACAGAGCAGCGAAGGGCCCTTCAAAAAAAATTGCTGCTACCGAACCGCCCTTTGCTGTCCTCATTGTCTGAGAACGCAGCGGGTCGATAGCACCAAATTTTCTGACGGGCTTCCTTTCAGAAAGTTTGGTGCTGTCGAACCACCCCTGTTTGTTGTCAGCATTGGTAATGGGTAATTGAATGACACGGCAGCGCAGCGGTTCGAGAGCACCACATTGTTTGAAAGGAGACCTTTCTGAAAACTTGGTGCTACCGAACCGCCCGGGGCTGGCTTGGGTGGGGCTGGGCCGGTGGGCCGGGGCTGTGGAGGGGCTGGGCTGATGGCTGGAGTCTGGAGGCTAAGTCTGGGCTGGAGGGTCCAAACGCAAACATTTAATGTTTCAGAAGTTTAAATACGGTATTGTTCCTGTTTAAATCGTCTGAATTCTTTCAACTTTCAATTCCGGATTATTTGAACCAATGCAGAATTAAAAAACATTACCATATTCATGTAAAGTCTTTATATTTCCAAGTCCGGACGATTCAAAAATTGCCAGAATTTAAATCATTTACTGTATTTAGAACTTATCTTTATTTTGGTAATTTAAGTTTTGTTAATTCTGCATATATATATATATGCACACACACATATAAATATGTATATATATATATGTATTTATGTGTATATATATATATATGTAATATGTATGTATGCATTCATGCATGCATGCAGGTATGTACGTATCATACACAGAGCCAAGCACTACGCCAAATAGACCCTCAAGGTCCTACGTACATAGGCCTATACAAACCACCTCCACCGAGGCTTCATCGGGTTGACGCGGAAAGGGATGAAGGAGCGCGCCTTCAGCTTCAGCACCGGTTGATCCTCGACCCACGCCGCGGTGACTGCAGAGGCCTGTTGCAGCAACTTAGGGCCCTAACAGGGATCGGGTGCAGGGTTTAGGGTTTGCGGTTCGAGTTTCGTTTTTATGACTCGGCATAAGTTGGCTGAGGCTCCATGCATTTGGGGCTTGTTTGGGCCACGACATGGTTCGCGGTCTAGAGCTGGATGGACGGCAGATCTTGGATCCTACGACAGGGTTTCGTAGCCTTCTTGATGGACTCTCGCCGACAGGCCGTTGAGAGCCTGTTCTGCTCACGGCTTGGCTTGCAACAACACTGATGCACAGGGCTGTCTCATCTAGATCCTACAGACTAGAGATCGTGAGTGGGCTCGGGGCGTAGGAGAAGGGTAGAAGGGGAAAGAACGAGTCCTGGCGAAATTGCAAGGACAACGTCCACCTTAAGAAAGCCAACTGCAGGCGCAGAGCCCTACTGCAGTGCAGAGGCCGGGAGTGGGTTTCGGAAATGCACAGCAAGGTGAGACGAAAAGCCTCAGTGTGACAGGGTCGCTGGGCATAGCACCGGCGTTTCTAGGAAGGTGCGAGGCTTCGAGTTTGGATTGTATCTGGATGTATCTGGTCACTGGTGTTTGCAAGGCTCGCTGTGCAATAGCAAGTCCCAGGGAGCCGAGTGCATGTGTCTTCCTCTGTCTGGGCCATAGCATTGAACCGGGCCTATTGTTTTGAGGTTTTCGAGCTTGCCTGATGTTGCAAATCTTCCAGGCTATTCGCGTGAGCCGGGGGCCCGCGGATGTGGTCCAGGGCCCATCACGTTTGTCGGCCTGGGATCCTCATGGTCGGGATATGCTGAGCCCAAGATTGTTGGCAGTGCCAAGTCCCATTTCCGCAGCTGCTTAACAATATGTGCGATTTATCGGCCTAGGCTTTCGGATGAACCACTGGTTCACTAGGTTTCCCGACGCTTGACTTTATGAAGCCGGCACATCATTTCACCGTGCATCATGCCAGAATACGATTCTGTCCCGTCGAAGACTGGGCTTTCGTGCGGGTAAGGTGTACGAGTACCCCAGAGCTCTCGGCTGCTTCACGTGCAGCTTTCGGAGCTCGGATAGGTCATGAATCAGAGACAATCGCCGAAATGCACCTTCTGCTGTGTCCATGTCTCCATTCGTTTTTGCAAGCCTGAACTATGGAGATGACAACGTGAGAAGATGGCTGCTTTGCAACTAGAGATGGCATGGTCCTGGCTCGGCCATGCACGAAGTGCAAGTCCACCCGAGCTGATTGATTGACTTAGCTTAGGTTCTTCCAAGAGGTAGCTGTCATCGCAGTCGTCATATAGATTCCTTTTGGCAGTTCCTCTCAACACAGACTGCCATGCTCGGACCACTGCTTTGACAACTACCCATATTCGAGGCAGGCCTGATAGCTGGCTGCACTGTGACAGGGCGCCAGTGTCATTTCACCCTTGCCTTTGACATAATTTTGCAGAAGTTTCAGCAGAAAGTGGGGGCCGCGGCACTCATGGCCCCTTCGGTGCATGCGTTGAACGGGCCTTTTGAAAGATGATACAGTAGTTTGCAGCAGCATACACACGGCACCCCCGGAATCCGCATCCGACAGCTGCCACGAAGCACTCGGCCTCAAAAAGGAGGCCCCCTGCCACCCACGTAATCGATGATTGAGCTTTACAGGCCCGTGACCTCAATAGCCGCTCGGCCCGAATCCCTCGCAAGACCAATATGTCGGAGCGCAGAAGCGCTATTGATAACTAGTCCCTGATTTAGACCAGTCCGAGGGCGAGCACTGAAACCCGAGCAAAAGATAGCAAATTCCTAGCCGGCAAGGAACGTTAACCCTCAAGGTTTGGGACCTTGGGGCTTGAGGGCGCTTGTGGCCACAGCTTCTTGGAGCTGTAGGGCTTGAGAGCATGGGTTGAGGACTGTTCTTAGGGTCCACGAGTCCGCGAGCAGGAAAAGCATAAACCCTAAACCCTAAGCATCCCTAAGCTGGGCGGGTGGGAAAAAAAACCCTGAACCCGAAAACCCTACAGTAGGGAAGAACCCTATATATAGAGAGAACGCGAGAAAAGTGCAAGAGCCCTAGTCTGAAACCGACATGGATCCAATATGGGTTCTCGCTGCATGCTTGGCCAATGTGCTCTCGCCCTGTACCAGACATCCTCGCCTAGGCTTGTCCGAGTGTGAGTGCTGAAACCCTAAACTTTGAACCCACTTCGTAATCTGCAGCTGTCTGTGGGGTGCTGGTTTCACAGAGCCAGCGGCCTTCGGCCCTCGGTCGCATGGACGGACACCTATGATTTTTATTATCATTACAGCGATTATTCTCATTATCAATATTTTCCCACTGTTATGATTATCATTATTAGTATTTTTGTTATTATTATTATTATTATTGTTAGTCATTGTTATTATTGTTTTGTATTCTGTATTACTTCCACATGCAAGGAGGACAGAGCGACGCACACCAAGGACACATAAGGGTATTTTGGCACTCCCAAAGCCAACTCCAGTTAAGTATCGAGGCCCCTACCAGGCCCCTATACCAAAGCAAACTTATAGTGACCCTAGCTAAACTTCCATAGAAAGTTATCAAGGCCCCAGTCAGCATATCATGGTTTATTATGGCTCCTTTTTGAAATATCATAGTATATCATTGTATACTACGGTGTGTTATCATATGTTATAGTAAATTCTAGTATACTATAGTATATTATGGGATATTATACAAAAGTTCAGACGTGCCGTGCGTGGACCGCGTGAGCTGGCGCCTCGTGACTCGGCATCCAATCGCTCCAGAAAGGTCGCAGTGCTGAAGGGGTTTAGAAGGGGGTTTCCGAAATTAGGGGTGCCTTATTCTGGGGTCCTTGTAATGAGGATCCTACTATTTAGGGTACTATATTAGGGTCCCCTATTTTCGGAAACCCCCATAAGGTTTAAGGGTGCAGGGTTTAGTGCTTAGGGCTTTCATAGGCATCTGAAACCGAAGGGCCTAAACTGGGAACTGTAGTTCGAGCTCAGGTGAAAGGATACGACTGATGCGATTTGGGTCTATTGGATGCTCTAAGCTGGCGCAACAGCTACCTGGGACTCCTGGAAAGTACGAATGCTTGGGGGCCCATGTTAATATCCCATCATCAACATTGGAAGATGCACAACTACAGCTCACACCAGGGATTGTTTCATGAGGCTGGATACATCGCGCTTGCAACAAGCTCCGACGAGAAACTTGAAAGGGAGACCTGTCAAATTGCGTCAGAAGCCCCCTTCGCCCAGACCTGGAACCCTCCAATCGTTGCCCTGGCGACTAGGCGTGCACGGGGTCCCCACTTGGACAAGGCCGGATTGTCCTTTCCATGCAGATGTGTCAGTGTGCTACGACTGTGTGATATCGGCTGTCGAGGGGAGCCAGCACATGCAGCTGTACCTGTGCTGTAAAAGACAAGACGTGCGTCTTTCCGAGGTTATGGAGCAAATCTCCGAGCGACTGTCGGAGCCTTGGGCAAGGCTGTTGGGTTGAGGAGTCCTGCAGCTGGGATCTGTCGCCCTCAGGCGCCTGTCTTAGGTTACGTGTTCGAGCAGTTTCTCACAAAGCTAAAGTTTCCGCAGGGATGAGTACACCGCAGGGGTTCCCTTGCAGAGGCATCTGGCAGCCTTTAATGCTACAATATATCACTAGCCTCTCGCGAAAGTAGGGCAAATCCTTTTAACATCCAAGATACGATTTGGTTGGCGAAACTAACGAACATACAACTATAGTCTGAAACACTTTCTATTTTCTCCAAGCGACAACTGAGCCTTTTTCTTTGGTCAGATTTTGCTATTGACGCGGCCTCTTCCATGGACAATTGGCATGACTATATGTTTGTCCGGGTCTTCCTTTGCCTTCTTAGCTACTGCTGTTGTTCGCGCCAGTCCTATATGCATATCGAGGAAAGATCTAGTATAGGGTTCCGGGATGAATGAGTTAACATGAGGCTATGTAAGGAAGTCCAACGTCTGATGTTGGCAATGATTCAGGCTTCAAGGTTACTCCAACTGCTACCTGATGTGCTGCACATGCACCCAGGCCGGAGTTCAGCTACGTGGACTTAGCCTTGACCGCCTGGTCCCTGGCCACCATGAGCCTTGACTTGTAGTAAATGGTCGTCGCAGTGCCGTTGTCCTGGCAGATGTAAGAAGCGTGCTAGTCACAAGAGAGAAAACACCCAGCACCATTGCAAAAAATGCTGAAGGGACAGCTTGCAGAACGGTAAAGTGCATGGCGTAGAGCTCGATGAAAGAACTGCAGCGACAAGGCTAGCTGGTACGAGTACATAGCTTCAGTCTAGCAAGTCATGACCGCGAGCACTTTCCTCTATTGCGCCTGACTCCTTACAGCCATCCCAGGAAGTGGGACCCTCCAGGTGCCACGGGTCCAGGGAGGGTAGGTGCTTGGGCCATGGCGGGAGGTAGGACCTAATTTAATCGAAAATAAGCTTGCGGTTGGGGGATGGATGGGGATGGCATTCGGCGATGCATCCCCAAAGCAGCGACTTTCGCGGCCGCCATGCAGGCCTCTACGACCGCATCAGCAAGCTCTCCCTGGCATGCATTGCTCCTTGGCGGGTCTGAAAAAGCCAAAGCTGCTCAAAATCTCGAAACTCAGAGAGTAATTTTTGCGCTCCATTCTAAGCCTTAAAGATTTTCAAGACCTTCGAAACTCAGGGCCTAGGGCTCTAAAGACTCTAAGCCTCTAAGCTTCAAGCTCTTTAAATTAAAGGGACCAGCAACCTTCGGCCACTGAGGGCGAGTTTCAACCCCAGGCCTGCTGGGATCCATGTCTTGGTATTCCGTTTTCATTCCTCAGAGACAGAATCTGGAGTTATGTGACCGGGCACATGCCGGCAGGGTTGGGACGAAGGTTCCGTGGGTTCTTAGACCGGGCTCGCAATCACATAGTGCACAGTTGGCAGCATTCGTCTCTACCAAGCTGTGGGCGCACCTCGGGCTCGCTTCAGGGGGTTGTGTAGCGTATGCTCTAAAGTCCAGTGCCCATGACTGCAGACAGACATCTGATGCCCAACTCAAACCGGAAGCCCTGCCATGACATGCCATGCCATGCCCCATGTTTAGCAGGCGCTTGCTAACATCATGTGGGCGACCGCCACACTGAAGAAAGAGAACGATGCTTGGCTGCTAAGTATAGCTGTATAGCCGCAGTGAAGCCCAAGCAACACAGGCTGCGTTGCCTGACTTCTCCACCTGTTTTGCCAATAGTTTTCCTTTTCTGCACTCCTTCGAATGAGGATGCGCTCATCCGCCACTCAGCGTACGTGGCGGTCCTTGGCTGAGTAATGTAGTGGTGTGCCAGGCCATACCCATGTTCAACATGACCAGATGGAGCTTCTGTTCTGTCTCATTGACTCAAGGTATGACTTCCTGATGTTCATGAGGAGCCTACTGTAGACTTTAACAGTGGAAAGAATAGGGGGGTTAGCAAGGTTAAGCATCTGGATTCGGGCATGGACTTCCGGCCGTATGAGTACTCGACCATGGTGCACCTTGGACGAAATCTGAGACTTGCCGTGTTAACATGGCAACATGTGCTTTGCTTTGGGGTCTGTTTCACCTTGCTTCACTTGGCAGGGTTCGGCCCAGTACCTAAGGGACCAAACGCCCATAAATCGAGATGCAGCTTCGATTCGTGGGACACGTGGGATGGCTTTGGTTCGAAGATTCTCTTTGCGTTTGGTATCGAAGGCCTTTCTGCGATGAACCGAAGTGCCCAAGGTGGTCCATGGTGATTACTCAGGCTCGAGAAGAGGCCCTCTTCAGCCGGGTCTCAGGCAGGCCGCACAGTGTGGGGCTTTGGGATGATGGGGCTTGAGATGGTCTTTGCTATCTTAGCTGATGGGTCAAGTTCAAGCCCACAATTCAGAGGTCGGGCAGATGGCACGCATGCTCAGTTCGCGTTCAGGGCTCACCCACCTGATATCATACAGCGAAATTCAGAATCCGGCATGAGCGTGGCGACTTGTCGATGTTGTTTGCTGCCCGAGTGGTCTCGACCCTGGATCTAAATTACAATCCGAAAGCTTTGGAAGGACCTTGCAAAGCGTAGCCCTTCCGAACCTGCAATTGCTACTCCTATTCCTGCGATCGCTTTCATTGATTTTATTACTGCTTACTGATTACTATGACTAGTACCACTTCCCCCAGCTGCAGCACGCTCAGATCCTTCAGGCCATGTTGTCCGACGCGTGAGTGAGTTCGGGCCGCAGGTGGGTGTTTGTACGGCGAATTTGGTTTTCAGGAGGTGTAGATATAGCTCGTGGTTGGAGGGAACTGAGGCTCGCTTGTTGTGGTTGAAAGTATCGGAGTCTGCCTCTCTTTGGCTCTTTGGGCTATCAGACTTTGAGACTTGAGATGCAGGCGACACGGGGAGACTTAAGCAGCATCACTTCGGGTCGGGTGGATCGTTACAATGTGGCTTCAGCTTCGTAGCCGCGACAGGCCTTCTGGTTTGTGAACCTACGGACGAAAGTGCTAGTGGCTTTCCTGCGGGCTTGCAAGTGTTTCCAACCGAGGTTGCATTGTCAAGTCTTTCGTGGTGGCAGTTCGAGCCAGGGCTTGTTTTGTTAGCAATATTGTTTCTATTCTTGTCGCTTTCATGCTTCGTAATACTGTTGCTGTTACGAATTTTGACTTTTGGCGGCCTTATTGTTGCTGCGATTGTTATGCTTACTTATACTATGGAAAATATTATTGCCATTAGCCGTCGGTCGTCGTCGTCCTCGTAGTAGCAGTAGTAGTACTAGTACGTAAATACTAGTACTTGTACATTGTGCCTACAAACTAGAACTTGTATTTTGTTGCAGAATCTTGACGGTTTTGCAATCTTGGTCATCTTGCCCCTGCCACATTTGCTCGCCGACTAGTTTACCTTTTGGAAACCAAGATTGCAAGACTGCTTGCAATCTTGCACCCCCCACTGACTCCACTTGCTCGCCGACTGGTTTACCATTGGGAGACCAAGATTGCAATCTTGGTGGCAATCTTGGTCTAAACGGTAAACTAGTCGGTGAGACCAAGATTGCAATCTTGGCCAAATAAAAGTTCTAGTTTCCCGGCACACTGCACTAGTACTAGTAGTACTGGTAGTACTATAGTAGTAACTAGTAGTGGTACTAGTAGAACTAGTAGTAGTACTAGTAGTACTACTGGTACTGCTAGTACTACTAGTACTACTAGTACTACTAGTGCTAGTAGTAGTA
>CAJNJA010008593.1:0-11709 GCA_905231915.1 Symbiodinium necroappetens
ACAAGCAAAAGAGACACAGCAACGCCCCTTTTACTTGAGCCAAAACAAGTTGTGCCGACGTCTTCACTGAGCTCTCCTAACAAGCTGTACAGCAGCATCTCCTAGGCATGAACTGTACGGGTAATGATAACTTAGACTTTAGAAACAAGTGACCTTTACACGAGCTGCCAAGGTCGGAGACCTGTCAGCGGGTGATAGGCGGCAATCCTCGGCCATACGCGACTCACAGCATGAACTGAGGATAGCACGGCATAATGCTGCATCCCACTTGCATAGATTGGTGGCACATATATCTCTCTAAAGTCATAGATAGTACTACAAGCTCAAGTTTCGCTATCTAGGTACACAGTTCCAACTGCAGGGAGGAGCCGTTTCACACGAGACCTCCTCCGGAATTCATGGTCAATGCCTTGTGCCCATTTCTGACAGGACTGCTACCACAGTGAAGATATCTGATCATGACTTGGCCATTCCGGAGGCGATTTCGCAAGCGGGGCCGGCCGCTGACGACCATCTGCTCATGATGCGAGTCCTGCATGCCCTCTCGACCCAGGATACGAAGATAGATGTTGCAGGAATCATATCACAGAGGTGCAGATCGGCGCCATGAGCCGGCCAGAAGCTATCGACAAATCAGAGTTCACACTGAGACCACAAAGTCATACAAAGTCGCCCACATCACTCATGTCCCTTGAGCAAAGACAATGCGAGACACTATGGGAACTCCAGCGATAAAATGGCGAGTAGGTGGGTCTGATGGCAGCGCTTGAGACACAAGTCGCACAGTGCCAGTGCCGCAATCGCAACCTAGTGCTGAGTGCTTCTCGCTAAACGCTAAAGCTTGGTAGGCTGTCTTGTCTCTCAAGCGTGCTGCCAACGAATTCAAGCTGTAGGCGGTGGTAAGACCTGCAGTGAGCTCAGACGAAAGCTTGAAAGCTTGGAAAACCTAAACTTCGCGAAGAAGGGACATGACCTCATGCGAGAGGGAGGAGTTTACCTGTTCTCCCCTCTTCTTCTCCGCGGCCCGGGCGTGGTTTTTTCATCCGCTTGCGCGCTGCCAGCTGCCTCCACCTGCGAGGAACCGACGGAAGCCCAGTGCCCAGCAGAGACGAGCTGCGATCAGAGGTAGTCAGCCGTTCTTACTCGCGGACAAGGGGGCCTTTGCCGCCTTTGGCCTTGCCTTTGCCGTTGCCACCCTGCCGTTGGGGCACACATGAGGACATATTATCGGCCGCTTGAGAAGCAGGAGGAGAAAAAACACAAAGCCCACAACCTCCTGAGCAGGTTTTGTCCATGAATCCGGGGCCTTGCCCTTGGCTTGCCCTTTGCCACCACCTGTGTTGCAGGGCGCATCTCGTCACCAAGCATCCTCTCGCGGCTTAAATGAGCGTCCCACCTTGCTTGCCAGCTCCTTTTCGCTTCCGCCTCAGAGGTAGAAGCCGATCGACGGCTCTGGAGAGGCTACTGCAAACCGAGTTCCGCGCCTTTCCTCCTCTTCGTCACCCCACATCTCCTCGCCTCCCATGTTCGTGGATCCTCGCAGCGACAGGAAGATGCCCCCCTCCCCGGAAGAGCGGTGCCGGCCCTGTGGGAGCCTGTGGGGGTCGCCGGAATTTGGCCTTGAAAGCGGAGGCTCCTGAGCAGAGTCGCGGAGAGCGCGGAGAGCCGGTGACATGGCCTTGTGCCTTCTGCAAGCTCTCAGGAGCCGACAGCCAGTCGTCCATCTCCGGATCTCGGCCAACACCCTTCTTGTTCTTCTTGGGGCCTGGACTCTAGGAGTCGCAACGAGTCGCATGAATGTCGATGATGGCCCAATGAGTCTACGTTTCTGGGGCGACTCCAACTCGGCCGCACTCAGCTGCTGGCCCGGGCTTTGGGCCAGCATCGGGTTTTGAGGGGCCCCCATGCCCCGACCCATCAGCGGCTGCTGATAGCCACCTGCAGCTCTGGCTTTGCTTTTGGGAGGAAGCCTCCAACAGGCAACGTGTGCCGCGCCTCCTTTGCTGTTGCTCTTCCCGCCCGGCGACATCGGGACCTGCTGCCTGCAAGGCTCAAGAACTGAAAAGACAGAGAAAGAGGGGGGAGCGCCCACGTTTCAAGCACCACCTGTACGACCGCGACTGGGAGTTCCCAACAGCTCTAGGACCCCATAGGATGGCTTTCATTCAAGCAGTTTCTGGCATGCGGCATCGCTTGCTGCTTCATGACATCCTTGGGCTGCCAGCCGCCTCGGAGAGTGTGGCTTTGAAAACGAAGAAACAAAAACAGGTGCGCGCGCGCCTCTCTGGCCCTTGCCCGGCTCCGTCTTCTCGACCCACTTCTGCTGCGGCATGTCCTGGAGCCGCCGAGCATCTGAATCTAGGGAAAAAGATTTTTCAGCCAGAAGATCAGGCCTTGCCACCCTTTCCGCCTGGACAGCACCAAAAAAACAACGGTCGTTCTGTGGTGCTCCCGAAGATTTCGGGGCCTCCCATGTTGTCATCGTTGTTGTGCTTCCCGCCATCCTTGCCGTCCTGGTACACGGAGACTCAGAGACTCTCGCCGGCTCGCCGGCTCGCCAACAACTCTGAAGACCGCGAGGCCTTCTTGCCCTTGCCTTTGCTTGGACCATTGAAGTTTCCAGCCTAAGTGAAATTAAGTGAAGAAGCAAGAGCCATCGCCTAAGCATCCCTCGTCAAGGGGCCACCGCCTTCTGATTCGTGTCCATGGCGGGCATCTGGCCGGGCCTCCGCTACGACGACAGGTGCAAGCAAAGGTCCTGGACCCTGCAGATCCGGATGCAGATCCCCCGAACCTCATATTGATGTCCCACAGCTGGTTCATCTCCTCGTGACGGCTCTCAGGGACCCCACCTTCAAGAAGCCCAAGCCCTCACAGAATCTGCAGTCCTGGTCTAAGCCCACGGAGTCCTGGCAAGCAGAAAGAGAGCCGTGCCCCGCAGGTCGCGCTCCGCCGCTCCGCTGACAGGTCCGCGCGCCTGGATGTCGGCCCAGGGGTTCTTCGGATTGCGGAGCTTGTTGCCCTTCTGGCCATCCTGAGCTCACGAGCTGAGCACCGTTTTCTGTGGGGCCCGCTCGATGCAAGGGACCTGTGGGTTTTGACCAGCTTGGCCGCCTTTGCCTCCCAGAGCAGCAGCACAGAGGAGCAGGGGCCAAAAGGACCCACAGGCCCAAGCCCAGGCCTTGCTCTCCGGGAACCGCGGGCGCTTCCTGCGTTCGAACCGCGCGCGGAAGGCTCTCTTCGCTGGAACGCGCAGCGCGTCGCGTCGCGGCGCCTGATGGGTCGGCTCAAAGGGCCTGCGAGCACAGCCACAGCTGGAGAGAGCGAGCTCTGGGCAGAGAGGGAAGTAGGGACAGGGAGAGTGGGAGTGGGAGCGGATGCATGGAAAAAAACAACAGCTCTCGGACTCTAGGCCCTCTGCCGTGCGTCCGCTGAACGGCCCGCACCGCGCCCTGCACCCTGCTGCCTGCAAGAGCAACGTCTCACCTAGAGAAATGCACGGCGCAGTCGATCTGAGCGCTTGATGGAAGAGGCAATAGCACTCAGGCTTCACATGGCTGATAACTTCAATCATTCGATCATCCCAAAGTAGAGAGAAAGGGTTACCACTGTGCCGGAGCCAAACGCGGCAGGCACACCAGTTGGCTCCTTGCTTTGGCTGCGTGTTGCGGCCAAGGCCCGCGGCCACGCGACCTGGAAGGGTACCCACCAGGCCCGGCCCGCCCAGATCTTCATGCATCACTGTCATCGTCATCGTCATCCTCATCTCCTCCTTATCATCATCCTCATCCTCATCCTCATCCTCATCCTCATCCTCATCATCATCATCATCCTGTCCTATAGATCGTTTTCCATCATCCCTATATCTCCTACAGACGTGTAGGTTTGATGAGGGACACGGTCGCCCCGGCCGGGGCTGAGCCTTCCGGTGAGACCCCCCCGCCTCCTTTGCCGTCCCCCGCATCTGGAGGTTGACCTGAAGACGACTGGGGCCCGAGACCCGAAGTAGGGTTGAGAGTTGAGGGTGCTCTTTATTTTGAGGGCCCTTCTCCGTCTGCCAGGTACTGACTCGGGAATCCGCACAGCGGAAGAGTTGAGGGTCAAGGGTTTAGGGTTGTTCCGATCCAATCCGACATATGAATCGGGATGCACCCGTGAGACGAAGCCACCTTGGCAGCCTCCTTTGCCCTGGTCCGGCAGCGCCATCTGCCCGCACTGGCCTGGCGACATCGGGGCTCACCCACTCTCTTCCAGGCCTGGGCCCGGGCCTGGGGTCGGCTGAGCCATTGGGTGGCCGTCCGGGCCCACGTGTCCTCCCAAAAATCTCAAGGCTTCGAAGACCCTCACAGCACTCGGCGGTTTCCGTGTTTGCCTTGCATCTGCTGAGGAGGTATGCCGCCTTGCACGCCTCCCGCCGGGGACGACGCAGGGGTGACCAGAGAGGGTTTCTGCTGGCCTTGCATCTGCTGCATCTGGCCCTGCATCTGTCCAGGCATGCCTCGAGAAAGCACTTCTCTGAAGCGTCGCTGTGTGCCAGACGCAACCCCACGGCTCCGGTCCTTGCATGGCGTGCTGCATCTGCCCGGGAGCACCACCTCCATGCACGAACAGCGCAGCTGCATGCAGCTGCACCGGCTCTTCTGCGGGTGCGGCCTGGCCTTGCCCTGGCACCATCACGAACTGCATGCCCGGATGACCCTGGCCAGGCCTTGTAGTGGCAGCACGGCACTGCAATGCGCCGGCAACACTAAAGATCTCTGCAGTTTCAGGGAGCAGGCTGTTGGCCGGCCATGTTCATCTGCCCGGGCATCATCATCTGGCATCTCTGGGCTTTCTGAAGCTTCAAGGAAGGGCACTCTTTCCAATCTGTTGCAGGAACTCACAAACTTGCAGGGGGCACCCCTTGCATCCCAGGCATCGACACCACGTAGCCGCCGCAGTTACCAGGGCATCCGCCAGCACAACCGCTGCAACCGGCGGCGGCGGGGCAGCCGCCCCCACAGGCATTGCAGCCCTGACTCTGACAACATCCACCTCAGTTCGTCCGGGATGGTCAAAATAGGACGTGAAGGCGAATGGATGTGAAAGGATGCAGATGCATGGATGCGTTCTATGATTCCATGAGTTGAATGACCATCGATGCCTTCGTAGGTACTGGTAGCGTCGGAATGGATGCTTCTTTCCGCGTGCTGGTTAGCAACTTATATGACATGCTCCGCAGCTGAGCTCCACGCCGCCAGCTTGGCCCATGGCGTTGGCCGGGCATCCGCCCTGGCAGGCGCCGCACTGCCCGGCAGCGCACTGGGCAGCGGCCGCGCATTGCCCACCGTTGCACTGACCAGCAGCAGCGCAGTGCTGCTGGTACATCATCTGCACAGGGGAATGCGAATTCAAGTCAGGGACGGAGACTCTGCAGAAGAAACCGCTGGCCTGCTGGGCGTGCGCATGTTGAGGGTTTTGTTGGGAGCCATCCATGGCATAAGGCATGACCATGGGAGTACCATCAGGAGCCATCTGCATGCCCATGTGCTGCTGCATGTAGCCCTGTTGTGGGTGCATGTGGGCATGGCCATGAGCTTGTACCTCTTGGCCTTGGCCCATGGCAGGGTGGCCCTGCATTCCATAGGCCATGGCATGAGACGCCCCTGGGGCGGTCATGCCCTGTGGGTACATGGCCGCCATCTGGTTGGCGTTCTGCAGCATCTCCGGGGTAAAATGGCCAGCCTCCATCCCGAAGCTTCAACTTTGCTCCAGGGGGGTTCTTCGCTGCGGGAGCTCGAGCTCCACTCCACACGGACAACAGCCAATTGATCGCTTGAGGATTCCCTCACTTTAAATCCGACTGCGTGTGTGTGTTTGTGTGTGTGGCTATGTGTATGCGTGTGCGTGTGCGTGTATGTGGATGTATGAGTGCTGTGGCAGTGGGCTAGTTGTGCTGAGTGATTGAACTACTTAAGGTGCATCTATGCTCGTCACGTGGTTACTGTCGCAGGCGCTACCTATGATGGGTTGCTCGAACTGTACCCTTGTGGAGCCAATCTTGCAATTCTCTCAGCATGTAGCTTGAGCATCACAGGCTGCCAAGGTTGCAGCACGGAACATGACAACCGGTCACAAGCACACAGAGCTCCTTCACATGCAAAGACACTTAGGATTCTTCTTTGCATCCGGGTTGTGCCGCTGTACATCGTGCCCCACTGCCTAAGTATCGGAGGTTTACACTTGGGAGCCGGAGCCCTTTTGACAGCAGTCAGGCAGCTTTCTGAAACTCACATGTACAACGTGGCTTGCGAAAGGCTCAGCGGCTGCAAGACTTTATCGCCGAAGGCCTCATCACTTCAGATAGAGATAGTAGAGGTTGCAAAATCTCTTGTCGGATTACAGACTACAGGTGATACTCGCAGCCTCTGCTTTGGGATGATGTTGACATCAAAGGGATATTAATATACGGACCCCCTTCAGCAAGAAGCGGACACTTGGCTAATGAATCTGAATGTTGGAGACTCTTCCCCGGAATGGGCAATGCCGTCGCGCTCAACACTTGTACATTCAGGGTATAAGGCATTCGGTGACAAGCTTTCGGACGGCTTCAAACTTCATAAACATAATACCAGTGCCCAGCGGGCAGTACGGCACTGTGCTATCAACATTGCACTATCCTCACCACACACGCTCGCTGGCCCCGCTATGGGAGCCTGAACAACAGATACCAATCTCCAATCATGGGCGAATGCCGTAAACAAAAACCTGCATGCAAGAATACTGACCTTTCAAACGAAGACGGAAGCCCTAAGCCCAGCCTTTGTAGACCAGCGCTGGATGTCAGCATCAATGCATATCATTGCTGTGCTGGCTGGTTTTTATTGCTTGCGATTCGGTTGGTTCAAATCTGCTGGTCGGGCATGCAATCGTGGTAAAAGGTACTTGAGGCTGGGTTTGCAGGACGAAGCGACAGTTTCGCATAGTTTGGCCTCCAGAAGCACTGCACACTTCAGATCGGCTGTTTCGCAGTTGTCTAGCTCGACCCGTGACACCAAGGCTCTAGCCGAACAAGTCCTCCGTTTTGCCACACGGTGTCGGGCCCCTGACAATCTTCAGCTTCAAACCAGCGCCATGAGCGAGATCGCCGCCGACTGTGCTATGCATCCAGGTTTTTGGCGTTGGCACTGCAATGCACGTGGAGTCCACGGACTGTACCCTGACCCGGACTCATTAGATCATGATGGTGATGACCCCTGATTTTCCATCAGCAGCGCTTTCGCATGTGCCGAAACGTGTTCGGGAAGAAGGCACGACCTGGCGCGCGAGAATGTTCAAACTGCTTTCACAAGAACCGCTTACCCTTAGACTGTCGTTTTGGCAGGATCATGCATGGAGTCCGCTAAGAAACTGCGGCTTTGTGTTGTTTTCTGGCTCTAGACATTTCGAATTTCCATTGGGGTGTGGTCATGTTGGCGCTTTGCCGCCATCGTGCACATGCAAGCTCCAACCTGAGCAACACTTCTGAAACGCAAATCTCCTCCAGCTTCCCAAAACTGTCAACGATTTAGCTTCTCAGGCGATGTGTGTGTATATATATATATGGTCTTGTTGACGCCCTTGCAAAGAAGGGTATCGTGTGACGATCACAGTCATGGCCTGAGGATTTTTGAGCAGGATACAGTAATGTGTGTTCAGCATTGCAACAGGCAGATGGAATCATGGCAGATCGCCCGGCCAAAGCCGGAACGAACTGTAGTTCACTTCCGTAACTGACCGTAATCATGTGGTGTGGCACTCCGCAACTGGATGTGCCCTGCGTGTTCTTTGGCGCTGTGGCTCTTGTATGTTCTGGTTACATGGCTTGTTCGCGCCCCCGTGACATCCTGCAGATTGGCTCCGAACATTTTTGCATGCCGTGCATAATTCTTGTGACCAGAAAAAGGGCCTTCTGATCTCCATTCACGAAGACAGCACGGCATATTCTGGAACAGCAGTACTTACCGACAGCTCGTGCGCTGGAAGCTTTTTTGCGGATCATGTAACTTCGAACGAACATCTCCCGCTTTCTCACCTGCAGACAAGACCTCTTCTTCAGTCACCCGCGCAGCATGCCGCTGACATAATCAAGGAAGGATAGAAAGGATACACGAGGAGATTAAGGTGCAGGCGGGTCTCCAACCCTGCCTCCACCGTTCCTACTATCCCTAATCCTCGACCACAGCAAGTCCAAAACCTGAACCCTAGACCCTCGACCAAAGGAGCCACCTGAGACCCAAAGCCCACACTTTGAGCCTGGAATGGAACCTTTTTAACGGGTTCGCAGAGGAGGCTAAACCTTTGACCCTGAACCCTGAACCGGCTGAGGGTGTGGCCTTTGGTTCAAGCACCCTGGCACGTAGGCACGGTAACACACCAGCCCAACGTCCACTCACATGGAAAATTGGTCCCGCGTCTGTGATCTCCCCGGGCCTTCATGCGACTTGTGAAAGCGAGGCCATAGGGCGACCTTACTCTCAGCATGTTTCTCGGCATGCCATAGCATCAATGTCTGTGTGCGGCTCTCGGGCTCTTACCGAAATCCGAGGAACGCTTCAGAACTTCAGCCAAGGTGTTGTCTGGCTCCACTTGCTGCCGCATGATCAGGGATCTAAGGGATTAAAGCACACGACCGTGCACGAGCCTTTGTCCACTTGCCTTGGAATCTCATGCTCGCCCTCGTCACCCCTCCAATTTCTGTGCGATGCATGTCTGAGGCGTCAACGCCCCTTCTTCGACTTGGCCTTGGTGCAGGCATATTTCCTTACAAACCTTTGCGACATGCCAATGGCCCCAGCTATGTTTCGAAAGACTTCCAGCCCTGAACCATGGCACCTGTCATATAGGAATATCTGGAAACTGAAACTGCGCAGCCCACAACCCGCCTGTGAAATGATGGGCTGACCCGTCAAGCCTACCAAGGTCATCCCGTGTTTTAAAAATGCCCTGGATGTTGGGACCTAAATGAGCGGCTGACCTTGCGACACTTTTCACGAGCCTGACGGACCTGTCTATGAAATGAGGGGCGGACCTTGTGATACCTTTCGCCAGCTTAGGCACCCCTCTCTATAAAAACGAAAGGCTCACCTTCGATACCCATCAATGATGCTTTGACGGCCTTCAATGAGGGGCAGCAACATGACAGAATCAGATACAGGGAATGTCAAGTCTTCCTTGAATGTATAAAGGTAAAAGAAACCGACGGGCTCGTCTCTCTCAGCCTCTTCGTCTCCACAGAATAACCCTCCGCAAAATGACAAGACATGACCAACCCATTTATAAAGCGCTGATGCCCCCTATGTTATAAAGGATTGATATCGGATATCGGTGGGGGATCCCCAGCGGGCGGCGCATTATGGACAGGCTTCTTGACAGCGCTGTTCACCTGTCATGGAGCCAAATAGGAGAACGCAAGCTGGAGGGCAGCGTCCAGGCCCACTCAGGGTCTGGAAACTACCCGGCCTTTGCAGTGCTAAGCCTGCACCACTGCAATCATGGCAAAACAAATCATGAGCAATGTGAGCCTTGTTCTCTACTCTGCAATGCTCCTTTTCCCCAATGAACGCGCTGCAACAGTCTCCCCTCCACGTAGCTCACTAACTCTGCGAGGCAGAATAGGATTGCCACCCGCGCAGCGGCGAGCCTCCACTAGGCGGAGAAGCTTAAACAGGATGCACGATAATTACTGCATTTTCCGGGAACACCGTCACATCCTTCAGAAGAACCAAAACCTCGCCAGACAAATCGTACCAGCTGACCAGATAAGTAGCCTGTCTTCGTATCCAAGTCGCGCTACGCAGATATCTGGAACGCAAGGACATGGGCTTTGCGTTGGCTATCACACGCATGCCGCGCCGCTTTTGCAGATTTTTGCTCCGCAGCAATCGCAGCAAGTTGTCCAGAAACCGCTGCAACGCGTGGCTGCGCAAGGTATGCTTGTGCTGCCGCCTGCTCTGCTTCGCGCTTGTTGTTGCCACTCCCAAAATATTGGCCACCATCTTGCAAGCTGGAGTCGAGCTCGAGCATACATGTAAAATTCACTTGGCCGACCCGCTCGACAATATACTTGCGGAATCGTTTAGGGTCGGAGCACTCCTTCTGCCTTTGAATCAGTTGATCCAGAATTTCCTTTGGAGTCTGGTCATGTTGGCGCTTTGCCGCCATCGTGCACATGCAAGCTCCAACCTGAGCAACACCGCTGAAACGCAGATCTCCTCCAGCTTCCCAAAACTGTCAAAGACGCAGCGGGCCAGGCGAGGTACATGTATAGATATGGCTCTACATGATCCGCGAACAAGCTTCCAACGCACGAGCTGTCGGTAAGTACTGCTGTTCCAGAATATGCCTTGCTGTGTTCGTGAATGTAGATCACAGGCCCTTTTTTCTGGTTCTGGTCACAATAATTCTGCACGGCATGCAAACATGTTCGGAGCCAGTCTGCAGGATGCCACGCGGGCGCGAACAAGCCACGCAACAAGAACATACAAGAACCACAGCGCCAAAGAACACACTGTGCTCAAACACGGAAGTGAACTACTGTTCGTTCCGGCCTCGGCCTGGATGTTCACGTCGTAATTTTCCTTGCCAGGGCACCAACAACAACCCTTGAAGGAACATCTCCCGCCTTCTCGGCAGCCACCAGCACCTCCTCTTCAGTCACCTCTGCAGCATGCCGCTAACATAATCAAAGAAGGATAGACTGGATACACGAGGAGATCAAGGTGCAGGCGAGTCGGAACGAAAGGAAGAGATCCGCGAAGGCCTATTTGCGGGAATTGCGGACATAGCAAAGCCACAAGCAACGTGCGCCGACTCGCGACATGTTTCTGGGGATAGGACCATGGCGCTTGCCGAGTGGACCGGCTTGTCGAGGAGACTTGGAGAAGGCTCTAGCCACACTGCAGACGCTGCGGGAATGCAACGGCAGAAGTAGGACAGACACCTTTCCTGATGTCACAAGCATTGGAAAACCTTGAATGTTTACCCTTAGAAGGTTCTTGTGAAAGCAGTTTGAACCTTCTCGCGCGCCAGGTCGTGCCTTCTTCTCGAACATGTTTCGGCACATGCAAAAGCGCTGCTGATTGGAAAATTGGGCGTCATCACCATCATGATTGCATGAGTCCACGTCAGTGTACAGTCCGTGCGCTCTACGTTCATTGCAGTGCCAAGACCACAAACCTGGATGCATAGCAAAGTCGACGATCTGGTTGATGGTGCTGGCGATGCAGTTCTGCATAAGGGGTTGATGATCACGATGGTACACCCAAACATGCATGTAGTCAAGGTCAGGGTCGTGAGGACAACCACGAAGAGACGAGGCCGATGGCTGGAAGGGATGATGACGATGATGATGGTAAGATGATAAGAACATGCTGGCAATGACAAGGATTCCAACTTTGATGATGAAGATGATGATGACGATGATAATGGTGACTTTAACACAAACGAGGATGACACAAGAATGTGCTGGCAATGACAACGATTCTAATGCTGAGGATGATGATAATGGTAACGACGACGACGATGATGGTGGCGGCTGCGGGGTGGTGTGGTGACGTTGACGACAATGATGGTGACAATGTTGAAGGAAGCTGATGACGATTTTGGTACTGATGGTGTCAGATACGATGCGAACGGGACTTGAACTAAAAGGTTGCATCGGCATTGAACTTACAAAGCCAAGCCCTAGCC
>CAJNJA010008594.1:0-15354 GCA_905231915.1 Symbiodinium necroappetens
GGCTAGCATATATATATATATATGTATATATATATATATATATATATATAGTTATATATAGTTTGTCTATGCACAAACCCTATCACTCTTCACCCCGCAGACGCTGCACCCCGATATCCTGCGAAAGCAAAAGCCCCAGACCTGGCATCATGTCTTCCTCCCAACATACGGCCGGGCCGAGGCGGACGACGCGCAGCGTTTAAATTATCAACCGTAGGGTTTAGAGTTTATAAGGTTTAAAGTTTAAAGCACAAAACTGTAGCTCTGATCAGGAGCCCTGAGGCTATGGGTGATGACAAAGCCACCCCAGAGCCAAAAGCCCGAACACTAAACCCTAATTACGCCCTAACCCCCCGAAAATCCCTCAACCCCAAACCCCTGAAACCCCCAAAACCCCTAGAATCACCAACACCCCTACCACCCTAAACCCTAAACCCCAACCCCCCCCTAAACCCCCAATACCTCCCCAACCCACGGGTCCTGGTGATCCTCTGGCTGGCATTCCGCGCAGCTTCGAAGCGGAGGTCACTGGCTGCTTTCTCCTTCGTGATTTTTTTGAAAAAGGCAGATCATGTGGGGTTTAGGGCGTAGGAATTTACAGAGGCCTCTAACTTGTGTTTTTTGTAAGGGCTGTTTGAATGAACTTGTAAGCTTAAGGTGTTTGGAAGGTTTATTCTTGGGGTGGGCTGTTATAAAGCTCTAGAAAATGCTCTCAACCTAACGGTCGACCTAGCCAAATACTGTTTATGATAGAAATCCTGCACTACCCATATTAAGGAATATATCATAATTCCCATAGTTTGGGGTCCTTAAGGTAATGTAGGAGTTCTATCATCAACAGTAGTATACACCTTGGTCTTAAAGTAGTCCCTACTTCTGTGGGCACTTTAGGGCCAAAGTATATAACAATTGATTTGCGGAGGTGTCAGGTTGAGTAGGGTTTCGGGTATACTCACAAGGTTTCCGTAAGGCTTCTGCATGGGACTGTAAGGGCTGCGGGTCATGATTGATTCATGTGTGTGTGCGTGTGCGTGTGCGTGTGCGTGTGCGTGTGCGTGTGCGTGGGCGTGTGCGTGTGCGTGTGCGTGTGCGTGTGCGTGTGCGTGTGCGTGTGCGTGTGCGCGTGTGTGTGTGTGTCTTCGTAGTGGGCCTTGTTGAAATTCAGCTTTGGGGTCGATACAATATGAAGGCCTTAATAACTAGAGTAGGGCTTGTGGTATATTATACCAACATTTCTGGTATGTATTCAGGCCCCTATATTACACGATCTTGAATGCAGGGTCTACCGCGCGGTTATCTTAAACAGCGGTCCCGTACCTTGGCTCGCTGTTTCGCATATTTTTTGTGTGCACGCGCAGTCTTGTGTGGCATATTGTGTTAACGACATGTTCGTCGCTAAGGCTTCGGCATCCCTTGCAAAAGACATCTGGTACAAAGCATAATTTCCCACGGGACATATTATTATTTTTTTATTTATCATTATTATTATTGTTATTATCATGTACTGTATGGGGACTGACCCCACATAATTACCGCCCCCTCCAGCCAACAACAATAAACCCGCACACAGCAAACTCAACACCTCGCAACCCTAAACCCTAAACACCTCACACCCTAAACCCTAAACACCTCACACCCTAAACCCTAAACACCTCAAACCCCAAACCTCAAACCCGAAAATTCACTGACCAGCCTTAAAGCCACGAACCCTGAGGCCTCAAGGTGCTAGCTAAAACGCAGACCACCCAAACAGTTTTGCAACAAAGTACATTAGGCTTAGCTGCCGAGTTCATAAGCACAAAACCGTGCACACAACAAGGGATCATATTATCCCCAAAAGTTTAAAGTGCACTCATTCAGCTACTAGGTAGGGTTTAAGGTTTAGGGCAGAAGCCCTACCGTCCTACAGATAACCTGTTAGCACCCATACAAAAGCTCCGTGCAGAACCCACACCCGTAGCCCTAACCCCTATTTTTTCTTTCCCCCTATACTAAGTAAACCCTAAACAACACAACAACAACAAAATCCTTAAGCCTCAACCGTCGACGCCTAAGCCTCCAACCCCCAGAGCCACACCCTCTGAGCCCTAAGCCCACGAAACCCAAAACGACACAAGCAACTGTGTGAGGGTTTAGGGTTTAGGGTTGATGACAGTCCCGGGTGTGCGTTCTTGTCTGGGACCGGCGCAGCTCTGTCAGCTTCATCAGCATCTGTGTTTGCTGCTGCTGCGCCTGAAGGCCAAGCAACCCCGACTGCGCCTGAAAGCTGGTGCCCATGGCTACTTGGAGGATCTCGGGACATAGTAAGTAGGGTTATAAGTACCTTAATTTGGGTTATAAGTAATTATAACTATAGTAACCTTTTTTTATAACCTCAGTTACTATGCCCCATGATACTTTAAGCACCGCAGCCTGGAGGAGATTGAGCAGGTTCGGCAGATGCTCCGTTTGCAGCTCGCAGTCCTGCATCCATTTGCGGCGCTGCGCTGCCGCTGCTTCTTCCAGCTGCTCACGGTTTAGGGTTTCGGGTTTAGGGTTTCTGGATCTGGAACATGCGCTGGTCGCAATCACAGGGCGGGGTCTCATGAGCGATGTCGCGACGGCGGTGTCATCGGCGGTGCCTCGGGTACCGGCCCAAGCAATTACGAACACGATTTTGGGGCTCCTTATTATAACTATAATATGCCCTCCCAACCCTCTTAACCATCATTGAGGCGCCATCAAACCCTAAACCCTATCACCCAACACCCTGGCGCCCTATCACACCCCATGAGACAAAAAACACCTCCCGATAGCGCAGGATTTCCTGAGTATATCTACCGTGTAGCATACCCCAACACCCTATTAAAAGGTCTCAAGGCCCTATTTGGGTGGTTCTCTAAATCAGGGTTCTTTTTAAGGTCCCCAATATAGTACTCCCCAATATAGTACGGCATCCTTATACAAAAGGACCCTAAAATCTAGGTTCCTGAGTGACCCCATAATAATAAGGGTGCCCTTTTCCCTGTTAGTCAGTTTTAATAAGGGAACGATACAACAAAAAGGGCAAAAGGGTACTACTCAGGACCCTAAAATGGAATCCCTAGTTCACAGAACTGCCCATTTACTTGACAAAGAACCCCAAACCCTAAACCCCTAAACAAAAAAACTAAACCCTGAAAAAAAACACCCTAAACCCATTAAAAAAAAAACAACAAAGAAAAACCAAAACTCTAAACCCTAAAAAACAAAAAAATCTCAACCCGTATAGATCCCTTTAACGGAACCCTAAACCCTTCTTTGGAGCCCTTTTTAAAGGCCTCCCCTCTAAAACCACCGAGAGCCCCAAAAACCCCCAAAACCCAAAACAACCCTAAAACCAAAAAACAACCAACAACAAACAAAAATAAAACCTAAATCCGAAAAAAATATGAATAAATCCTTAACAATATAAAAAAAGACAAACTAAACCCCTAAAACCGCAAAAGGCACCGAGGCCCTGGCCCTCGCTCGCTTCTCGGCCTCCAAAAGCGCCCCCAGCGCCGGCCTGGGCAACGGCTCCGCCGCTGCTTTCGGGGGCTTGGGGGTTTAGGGGTTAAGTTTGCTTTTTGTGGGTTTAGGGTTTAGGGGTAAGGTTTTTTTTTTTAGGGTTTAGGGTGTCTGAGGTTTAGGGGTTTAGGGTGTCTAGAGTTTAGGGTGTTCTTTTGGGGGGTGTTTAGGGTTTAAGGTTTGGGTTTTTTTTTTAGGGTTTAGGGCGTGGAAAAGAAGGGTTTAGGTTCCTTTCAACGGATCTATAAGGGATCTATAAGGGTTTAGGGTGTAGGGTGTAGGGTTTAGGGTTTAGGGTGTAGGTTTTTGTTTAGGGGTTTAGGGTTTTTAGGGGCTTAGGGTTTAGGGTTTAGGGTTTGGGGTTTCGGGTGTCTAGGGTTTAGGGTTTTTTCTTAGGGCTTAGGGTGTCTAGGGTGTCTGAGGTTTAGGGGTTCGGGGGCTTAGGACGCTTAGGGTGTCTAGGGGTTTAGCGTGTCTAGAGTTTAGGGTTAAGGGTTTAAGGGTTTTGGGGTTTAGGGTGTCTAGGGCATTTAGGGTGTCTAGGGCTTAGGGCGTCTAGAGTTCAGGGTTTCTTTGTTAGGGTTTAGGGTTTAGGGTTTAGTTTTTTTTCAGGGTTGCGGGTGTCCAGGGTTTTAGGGGTATCGGGTTTAGGGCTTTTTTTTAAGGTTTAGGGTTTAGGGGTTTAGGGTTTATAGGCTTTAGGGGTTTGGGGGTTGAGGTTTAGGGTTTAGGGTGATATAGGAATCTGATTGAGAAACCCTGGGTCTTTTTTGGGATGCTTACCAGGAGGCCTACTCGATTGGGATCATACGGATCATGCGGTTTAGTAATTTAGGCTTCAGGCTTTGTTTAGGGTTTAGGGGTCTAGGGTTTAGGGTTTGGGGTTTAGAGTTGGTCTAGAGCTTAGGATTTAAGGATCAGGATGTTTTCAGGGCGTATCAAGGGCTCATAGTAAACCGCGAAGGATAGCCCTCACGCAAATGCCAAAGCCCACACCAAACCCTAAACCCTAAACCCTAAACCCCAAACCCCAAACCCTAAACCTTAAACCCTATAAACCCTAAACCGAAGCCTCTCAAGCAGCAGTGCCAGAGGCCGAGCCCGAAGGTCCAAGTATCCGAATAGTGGACCTGATTAAGAAACCCTGGGTCTTTATTCGGGTTCTTGATATGAATCCTAATATTTTGGGCGTTATAGCCAAGGTTTCTGAATTACCAACGACCATTCAGAGTATAGTAGTTGGGATCTAGAGCCCTGGCAACTACCCAAACTTGACCCCAAACCCTATACAAAGGCCAGGTTGCGTCTCACTGTTGAAGGCCACCTGCTCAGACGCGTCCTTCGAAACGGCTTGCCCCTATGCTGTCAAGGACTTACGTTGTTACTTATCAGGAAGAGTGTTGGAAATTCGCTGTCACTCTACACTACACCCTCTTACAAGCAGTATGGTTACCTTTTGGCAACTCCCCTAACCCTGAACCATAAACACTATCCGAAGCACGTCTACCCGTGGAGAACTAAACCCTACACCCTAAACTGGGTTGTAGTTTTGGGGGCCTTTTATAGCATCTCTGAATAGGTACCTCTAAAGGAACCACAAGGGAAGTTTTTAGGTTTCCCAAAGTGCCGCTTATATAGCAAACCTTAAACCCCACACCCTGAGGCTCCATGTGCCTTCTTTCGGTATGCCCTTAGGTCGTGAAGTCCCTCGTTTGACACCTTGGGGCCAAAGTAAGTACCTACTAGGATTAGGGTTGAATTAGGGTTTAGGGTTTCGAGCTTAGGGTTAGGGTTTCGGTTTAGGGTTTAGAGTTTAGGGTTTTACAGTTTTACGGTGTGGGACCCAGGTACCTAAGAACCAGACATTCTCGAAACAGTTAACCTACATAACTCCTACCTTAAGCCCACGTACCCTATTACTGGGTCCTTTGGACCCTGAACAAATAGGTTTTACAGGGTTCAAGAAAAGCCTCTAACGGAGCCTTGAATTCGCTTTTTTTCATCCGCCCCAAGCTCCAGCAGTTAGCAAGTCTTTGACTCTCCGAGCTTTGAGGACGACTCCCCGAGGGTGCTAAGACTCTCTTTTAATGAACCAGGACCTCTAAGTGCCCTTTACTAGAGTCCTTATGTTAGGGTTCAGGGTTCAGGGTTTAGGGTTTAGGGTTTAGAGTCCTTATGTTTAAAAGAAGCTACAGGCGGGAAGTTTAGGGTATATTGGGCTTCTAGAAAGGCTTCTATAAGGTATATAGACCTTCAATAAGGCTCCTATAACGGTAACTACCCACCTGAAAATGTCCTAGACTCTTCTCCAAAAAACCAAAGCCAAAGCAGCTCAAACTTTATTGTAGAAGCCACATAAGGGAACCAGGACACAACATCGAGGTTCCCCAGTAGCCCCAAAATAACAGAATTTACTATTCGGTTTCACAAAGAAAACCCCATAAGAAGGGCAAGCGGGTACCACCGGGGAACCTAGTTGAAGTTCTTCGGTAGGTCCTAAACCCTATACTCCTAAACCCGAAAGCCTCAAACAAAAACCTAAACCCGAAACCCGAAAGCCTAGAATCAAAAGCCTAAACCCTAAACCCTAAACTGTAGGCATTGCAAGGGGACTTTGCTTGCCCTGAACTGGAGGGCTCTGGGCTGGCCTGAACCCACCAAAAACCCACGTTTTGGCGTCCACGATCGGGAACCCTAAACCCTAAACCTTAAACCCTAAACCCAAGACCTTAAGCCCCACACCCAACCCCGCAACCCTATAAACCCTAAAACCCTAAAGACCTAAACCTTAAGCCCTAAACCTTAAACCCTAAAGACCTTAAGACCCTAAACCCCAAAATCCAGGAAAAAACACCCTTGGGGTAGCGGTTCGGCAGCAGCAGTGCTCGGTAGCTGTGCGCTCCACAGGTGGCCCAAAGGCCACCGCTGGTTCGGAGAACTTGGTTTAGGGCTAAGGCATGCAGGGTTTAGGGTTTAGGGTTTAGGGTATAGGATTTAGGTTTAAGGCGTGTAGGGTTTACCTAAACCGGTTTATGTGCCACCCGATTTGACGGTTGATCTCCCACAAACAGCTTGCTAAGGGTTTGGGGCTTAGTCGCAGAGCGCAACCCAAAGCCCTAAACCCTAAACCGTCGGAGAGTGCAGGCAAACACTTCTTCGGGTTGGTCCTCGCTAGCTTAGCTTGCTTTCCATTGCTTTCCCTCAGGCTCCAGGTGCCTATAGTATATGACTTAGATAACTTATAGGTACATTTAGGTCAAACTTTCGTTAAGTATTAAACGTAACCAACCTGTGCGAAAGTCCTAGTATGCCCGACAGCCTGGCTTCGTAAGTAAGTGCCCTAAACGGGATCTTAGTTGGGGTTATGATGCTTATAAGTCTAGCAAACCACTACGTACTAACTAAGCCCCCCCGAGCAACCCCTAAACCCTAAACCACAAACCCCAAACCGGCCAGGCTCTCCGTTCCACAAATGCCTGCTGGTTGCCGCAACCTACACTCAAAACCATGAAGCCGAAGGGTCCAAGCATTTGCCGGGCTATTGTCGGTGTTAAGGTTTACCAGCCTGAAATGAAACCCTAAACTCAACTCCAAACCCTAAACTCTAAATATGAAGCCCTAAGCCCAGCTGCAAAGTCCTAAACTCCAAACCCCACACACCGACACCCCTAAACCCTAAATGATTAAACTGAAGTCAAACGCCCTAAACGCTGAACCCTAAACACTGAAACCCCTCAACCCCAAACTCAACTCCCAAAACCCAAAAATCTAAACCCCAAACGCCGAAAACCCTAAATCCTAAACCTTCCACCTAACCCCCCTACACCTTCAACCCTAAAACCCCATGTTCGAGTGCTTTAGACCCTCGGTGCAAAGCCTGCAAGCCTCGCTTTTCATTTTCCCCCGGCCGGGGATGCCAACAGAATGGTGCTCAGAGGATGTGCAAAATAGGGGACCCTAATATAGTACCCCAAATAGTAGGATCCTTATCATAAGGACCCCCAAAATAAGGTACCATTATTGTGGGAATCTCGTATATGACATAGTTTGCCGATAGTAACTAGGTTAGGCCTCCCTATCTAGGCCATTTTCAAGTGGGGTAGTTACCGTCGTAGGAGCCTTATAGAAGGTCTATATACCTTATAGAAGCCTTATGGAAGCCCTATATATCCTATATTTCCCACCTGTAGTTTCCTTTACTACTAAGCTCTAAACCCGATGCCCTTAAACTCGAGCTTTTCTACGGTACCTTCATCCTTCAGAAGGTCGGATCGAGTTGACTGTTTCGGACGTCGTGTGTATCCAATGATTACTTGGTGGGTTGGGGGACTTAGTAAGGCATTTCAACCTATGAGTACCCTCAAGGGGATCCTAATTGGGGATATGAAACTGATAACCCTGTTGAATAACTACTTACCAAGTTCCCCGGACCCTCCAAGTACCTTAACCTCCAAAACTTACCTTTTCAGGGTTCCTTACGTTGACCTCGTTATAGATTATAGAAGTGCTTACAAAAGTAGGGTTTAGGCATGTATCCTTCTGGGCGGACCCTGAAAGCCTAAAGAGGGAATCATGGGACTCTTCTGCTTCAGGGAGTGCCAAAGGTATGGTTTCGGGTTTAGTGCTTAAGGACTTAGACGGTTTAGGGTTTAGGGTTTAGGATAGAGATGCTTAGAGGATACTAACACCCTATTTTTCAGACCTCTATGTAATGAAGACTGTCTTAGTTCCTTGCTGTGCAATGATAATTGCAAGCATGCGCATGGATCTCCTCCTTCATCCTAAACCCTAAACCTAAACCCTCAAACCCAAACTCCAATGAATGCTAAGCCATAGCAGCCTGTAAAGACTAGGGTTTAGGGGTTTGGGGTTTAGGGTTTAGGAGTTTAGTGTTTAAGGTACTCCAAAGCCCATAAAGACTGAGTGGCAGCCGAAATATATAAACTTGTCCAAGCTGAACCGTCTAAGGGAGGAGACCCGTCCGAGCAATAGTCAGATGCAGTGGAAAATGGAAAACCCAAAGGGTCCTATGTACTGTTGTGGGTGATACTTCCCTAAATCATAATAGTAATTCCTAATATAGAAACCCTGCATTCTACGATATAGGTACATAGGACCCTTTGGGAAAGACAAGCAGAGCCGGATGGCGGATTTGTCCCAAGGTCCCTCATCATCCGAGCGCAAAAGGCTTCAAGACCCAGGGCTTGGATCCCCATAACCTGGGAATAAACAAGGCTACTTGGAGGCCCAGGGGACTTAGTAAGTCGGTTGTAAGTAAGGTTATGACTAGGGTAACTCCATTTAGGGTACTTATAACTCTACTTATAACCCAGTTACTAAGTCCCCTGGGCCTCCAAGTACCTTTTCGAACCTAAGACCCCCCAAAAGGGAAACCCTAAACCCTAAACCCTAAGCCCTAAACGCTAAGCCCTAAACCCTAAACCCTAAACCCTAAGCCCTAAACCCTAAGCCCTAAACCCTAAACCCTAAGCCTTAAGAGGCCCAAAGGATTTGGAGGTTTTAACAATTCTCAACCAAGCCCTGAACCTAAACACCTGGGACTTTCCGAAAATTGGAGTACCTTAATTTGGGGGTCCTTATAATAAAGGATCCTACTATTTAGGGTACTAAAATAGGGTCCCCTCTTTTCGGAACCCCCCCCCCCCTTGTAAACCAGAAAAACACGAAGTACATGGACCATGAGCTTATAAATGCGTCTAACTCCAACTGGGTAACTGTTAACCTTACTTCCTAAGTCCCCTGATCCTCCAACTGGTTGAGAGTAGGGTTATCATATTCGCACAACTGTTCGGATTCAGCATTATTACAGTATCACGGGTGCGCATGTACATGTACCAACCCCTCAAAGGTGCTAAGGGCATTATTCAATCGACGAGCCCTAAACCCCTGAACCCCTAAACCCTACACCCCAAACCCTAAACCCTAAACGGCTTTAAGGTAGAGGGAGCAGTCATCAGAATTCATTCTAGTCGTCGTCGTGATGGGGTGCACCGAGAGAGACTAGCCGCCGGCTCTGCGCTGGACAGTGCGGAAAATGGCATAATGATCGGATCGGCAGAACTCAATTCCCTAAACCGTTACGTATCCCTCATTTTGGTGGTCCGGATCTGAACTTTAATGGCCTTGACACGGTTACAAGACTTTCGGATCATAGAGATTAGAGTTAACAGCCCCAGGCAACCCGTGGAAAAAAAAAAACTGGGCGAATGATCTAATCCACCCGTCCAACTTACTTCCACAATGCACAAGAACAAAAGATTGAAATCTCACAAGAGTGCTAAACTGAACCCTAAACCTAGACACCTAGCCCCCCTGAGACTCCACAAGCCTCTTATCAGCAAAAATCCCACCATTTCGTTCGGTATTGTATACTGCAAAGTGGAACCCTTCAAATGAACCCCAGACAGCTGGAACATGCATTTAAAATCTATGGTGGAAGCCAGGGGCCCCCTAAACCCTAAACCCTAAATTCCCTCTATGGGCCCTTAACCCTGAGATCCTTATATACCTACTATATACCTAGAAGAACCCTGAAGGATCCCTACGAAACGGCCTTTAGGCTGAAGGGTGCGGAGGTTGCCTGTACTTTACCATGGGACTTAGTAAGTAGGGTTTAGGGTTTAGGGTTTAGAGTTTAGGGTTTAGGGTTCAGGGTTTAGGGTTTAGTAACTGGTGTTATAAGTTATAACCCAAGGGGTCCTATGTACTGTTATAGGGGCTACTTCCCTAACTCATAATAGTAATTCCGAATATAGAAACCCTACATTCTACTATATAGGTACATAGGACCCTTTGTTCTTGGCTTCCTGTCAAGGAAGTACCTAAAACCATATAGGGTTACTTTTGATCCCTTTTATGGTAACGTAAACTGAGTTTCTTTACAAGAAGCCAGTTAAGCGCATGACGAGAATGATGCTCCAACTGTCTTGCATCTGCCTTAGTTGTTTGGGGACAATGACGGCAGCTCTATGATCCGTCTAGCGATATTCCAACCCTACACCCTAAGCCCTAAACCCTACTACTAGGGCTTAGTTTGGCTTAGGGTCTAGGTCTAGGTGGGGGACCCGCAACCACTGAAAGGCAGGACGCTGTGAATTAATTTTGCCATTTCTCTGTCACAGAACACGAGCTAACAACTACTCGCTCTGTTTTGCAATTCCCCTTGATCTGGTGTCCCTTTGCCGAATTTTGGGTGCACTGGCCACTATGAGTCGAGATGCACAAAAGCAAGGACAGATGTTGACCACACCAGGAGCCGGCCAGCGACGTGCAATCGTGCCAGATTAGCTCCACAGGGCTCTTGTCATTTTGTCAGTTAAGGCATACCCGATGTCTTCTTGCGTGCAGGCGATGTTTACGGGGCGACCTTGGCCAGGTGTGGGACATGACTCTTACAATGCAAACAGACTCGGATGTAGCTCATCATCAGCTGCTGCTGCTGCCACTACCGTCGCCATGCCACTCCTGCGACTACTACTACTACCACTACTGCCACTACCACTACCACTACCAGTGCCACTACCAGTACTACTACCACTACCACTACCACTACCACTACGACGACGACGACGACGACTACTACTACTAATCGGCTTATAAACCCTAAATCTCAAACCCTAAACCCTAATCCCTGTCTCACTGTCTGCTCTCCGACTCCCATGGAGAGGCTTCAGCTGCCTTGAAAAATGTGCCTGCTGTGTTGGGGTTTCAAGCTTTAGGGCTTTAGGGGTTTATCAAAGAAAACTACAGGTGGGGAGTTTGGGGTATATAGGGCTTCTACAAGGCTTCTACAACAAGGTTTAGGGTTTGTTCGAGGAGTTCAAGGTTCGGGGCTTCTTGAGCGGGTCGGAAAGGCCTCAGGGCTTGCAGGGTTTCGGGTTTATGGGGTTTAGGGTTTAGGGTTTATAGGGTTTGGGGTTTAGGGGTTTGGGGGTTTAGGGCTTCGGGGTTTGAGGTTTAGGGTGTAGTTGCCAACTGGTTCAGGGTTTATGATTTCGGTGCGCTCAAGGCTAACATGTTTCAGGAATCGCACGTACATATCATGCCCCCCAGCCCTCTCCCATACCCGACTACCAACTAGTTTGGCCATAAAGTACGAAGTCTAGGACCAAACTTTGTAGCATACATGGACCTTAGGGAGCCTAAACCCTGAACCCTATAAACACAAACCCTAGCCCCTACTAACAATGAACACTACGCCCTACAACCTATGAGCATGGGACGCATGTCGGTTTAGGGCTTTGGGTGTTTGGATTGTGAGTCACGTAGGTACCTTGATCATTAGAATACGGGTTTGGAGTTTTGAGGTATAGTATTCTATACTACAAAAAATTGTCAGGACTCCAAGGAAACAGTACTATTGACTATAGCCCCGTATTGCAGGGTTTACTTTTGTGTGCTCTTTTGGGATTCCAACAGACAGCGAAGTCAGGGTGAGCCCTGCACCCTCAACTTGCAGGCTAAATAGACCCTGCCCCGGAAGCCCAGACTATATAACGGGTTCAAGCTCCCTTGAGGCTTGAAAGTAAGGCTTATCTAAAACCTAATAACCTGCCGTTTTCAAGATCTTATACACATAATAACAACAACAATAACAATACCAATAACAATAACATTATGACAATCTATCTATATATATATATATACATACATATATACACTCATATGCATACATATTCTAAGAAGGAGCCCTAAGAAGACAGGCTTTACCGGGTTCAGCTAGGGTTTTTTTTAATTTTTATGGTTTAGGAGTTCGGGTTTAGGGTTTAGGGGCTTACCTGGACCCTTTAAACCGCCTCGTCTAGGGCTCCAGAATGTGATTTCCTTCTGAAAGACTTCAACAAGCTAGGGCTTTTAGGTTTAAGGCTATAGGGGTTGCTGATCCGCCCATTCACTGTCCTGAACTCTAAGCCAAACTCTAACTAAACCCCCAACTCTAAACGCTGAGCCCTAACCCCTATGTTTGTATAAAGCTGCCTTGACCCTATGAAAACTAGGTTTTCAGGATTCGCTATGCTGATTTCCGATAGCAGGAGGTTCACCGGGGTTAAGACGGGCTTCCACAGCTGCTACGCAGAACACACGCCTTAGGCGCTGCGTGGCGTGAGAAAGGTTCAGTGGTGGTTGCTTTGCAGTCCCAGGAGGCTCACGCGAAGAGGATGGGTTTTATGGCGTTTCGGGTCTAGGGCTTTAAGGGGTTTACCTGTAACCGGAAAGGCCTACCTTTTTAGGGTTCCTTATTATGGTTTCTATAAAAAGTTCCTCAAAAAGGTAGGCCTTTTCGGTTACAGGTAGGGTATATATAGGGCTTAAGGGATTTACAAGGTTTGCGGCTTAGGGGGCTGAGGGTGCTTGTGGGGGTTTCGGGGCTTCAGGGCTCAGAGCTTTAAAGGGTTTCGGGTTAGGGTTTAGGGTTTAGGGTTTAGGGTTTAGGGTTTAGGGCAGCACCCCCTAATGTACCCCTAAATACCTACGCTTATGGACCACAAGGGCTCTATTAAAGGGTACTTGGGGGGTGCTGGTTTCGGGTTTAGGGTTTAGGGCTTAAGGTTTAGGGCTTGGGGTTTAGGGCTTCGGGATTCGGGTTGAATTGGGGCTTAACGCTTTCTGGTTCCCGGTTGGGGCCGTATTAAAAATGATCATGTTTAATCCTTCTTGGGCTTTACTATAACCAAAATGTAAAATTGCAGCCAACAAGGACCCAGTGAATGCTACAAGGCCACCCCTATGGTTCGAGGCATACTCCTGTCCCCAAGGCACCGGGTGTTCTAGATGGTAGTAGGGTTTAGGGTTTAGGGTTTTCTCAAAGGGGCCTACTTGGAGGGTCGGGGCACTTAGTAAGTAGTTATTGTTATAGACATATAAGTATCCTAACCCCAATGAGAGTCCTTTTAGGTTACTTATAAGTCTACATATTACCTACTTGCTAAGTCCCCCGACCCTCCAAGTAGGCTTTCGGAGATGTCAGGAGTCTCAGGCCCGGGGGTCTCTTCTTTCACACGGCCGTCCCCAGATCTTCCAAAAAGCCCCTTAAGTGAGATACCCTTAACTTATAGTAGGACCCCCCAAATATGATTTAAGGTACATTCCCCCCCTTAATTAAGGAATATACCTTAAAGTATAGCAGGACCCCCCAAATATGATTTAAGCTTTTTATTCCTTTGAAGGGGTTTTGGAGTCTCTGGGTATCATACTTCGGAGATAGGATGAGGGCCTTGGGGATATCGACCCCTCTCAATAAGTTTGGCGGGCCAGAAGTAGGGTTAAGAACGGCCCCCTTTAAGGCATCTCCCTAATACTACCTAGTAATACTACGTTACTACAGCTGTATGCAGATGTATCTAAGGGCCACAGACAATAGTCCACTATGTGGTCGGGCTCGCAGGGTAAGGCATTGGGTCAAGGGGTTGAAGTCGAAGCCCTAACAAGACCACGAGAACCTTAAACCCTAAACCATACACCTAAACCTTCAACCCTTAAGACCCTCAAAACCCAAAACCCTAAACCCTAAGACCCTAAACCCTAAAACTTACCCTAAAACCCTAACGCCCTACAACTTACCCTAAAGCCCTATAAACCCTGAGACTCTCCACCCTCTAAAGCCCCTAACGCCCTACAACTTAGCCTAAAGCCCTAAAGCCCCAGAGCCTGATCTTCATGGCAGGAAGCCTTTCTAGGAGGCTGAGGGTTTAGGGCTTTTAGGGTCTCTATAGGGGTCTTTTGAGGTTTTTAGGGTCTTTAGGGGTCTTTAAGGGGTCTTTAGGGTTTTTAGGGCTTTTAGGGTTTTTGGGGTTTTTAGGGTTAAGGGTTTAGGGCTTTCAGGGATTAGGGTTTTTAGGGTTTGGATGTTTTAGGGTTAGTAGTTTAGAGGGTTTTTAGGGCTTTGAGGGTTCAAGGTACCCACGTTCAGGTCCAGGACCCTGCGGCCACCACCCTTTACACACATTCCTCGATGATGGAGTAGGCCTCCTGCCACGGTTTAGGGTTTGGAGTTTAGGGCCTCCTGCGATGCAGGTTAGGCTCGTTTAGCAGGGTTTAGGGCTTACCTTAACCCCCAAAGAACCTACCATTTTAAAGACTTGTATAAGGAAACCTATACTCAGGAACCCTAAATAAAGGTAGGTTCTTTAGGGACCCTAAACCCTAAACCGTGGAGGGTTTAGGGTTTAGGGAGGACCCCCAAGTACCCTTTGCTAGAGGCCTGACGGTTCGAATAGCGGGTATTTAGATGTACTTAGGCTTTTGAGGGTAGTTTTGGGGGTCTAGGCAGGCTCCATTTAGGGTTTAACGATCCAGGGCGTTCGGGCTTTGACGGTTTTTGGGGTTTGGGGTTTAGGGGTTCCGGGTTTACGGATGTTGGGCTCAAGGGCTTAATCCAGCCGTTTAGGGCTGGTTTGTGGGTACAAAGGCTTCGGGGTCTAGTTGTTTCGGGGTTAAGGGTTTAGGGGTTTAGGGGTTTAGGGTTTATGGCTTTGGGTGTGTAGGCTGCAACTTGCCGCATTTGCTACTGTATGTACAGTCACTGCACACAATTTAAAGAGTTGGCTGGTGCTTTCAGGGGCGGTGCCACAAAATGAGGCTGGCGGACGAATCTGGAGGGGAATTTGGACGACTCGCTGCTCGGGAATGCAGGAAAGTGAAAGCAGGACACAAAATCCGTTTAGGTCTTGCTTCGGGTGGTTGTGGGTGGGTTCGACGGAACCGAAGACGCCGCGACCCACGACCACTTCATGAGTGGGGCGCGGCGTGGCACCGTGACACACCCCAAACCCTAAACCCTCAACCTTAAACCCCAAACCCTAAAAC
>CAJNJA010008595.1:223-15352 GCA_905231915.1 Symbiodinium necroappetens
ACTTCAGAACCATGTGTCGGCCCGGAATTTCAAAGCCCTAAACACTTTGGACCCTGCGAAGCTCCGCAAGCCCCTAAGTCCTGTACCGTAATCTTCAACCCCAGAACCCGAAGGACCCGAACCCGCAAGAATCCAAACTCCAAGTCTTAAGCCCTCTATAAGCCCTATAAACCCTATAAACCCTAAGCCCTAAGCCCTATAAGCCCTATAAGCCCGATAAACCCTATAAACCCTATAATGCGGAAACCCTAAACCCTAAACCCTAAAGAAGCGCGGAGGCCCCCAGACCTTGAGTTTCAACCTGAAGCCCGGAAGACCCTCGGCCCCAAGCCTTCCAGACCCTGAAAGCTCTACCTGGGACTCTAATCACCTACAGTTTTTAGGGTTTTAGGAGTTTTAGAGGTTTAGGGGGTTTAGGGGTTTTAGAGGTTTAGGGGTTTAGGGGTTTTAGAGGTTTAGGGGGTTTAGGGGTTTTAGAGGTTTAGGGGTTTAGGGGTTTTAGAGGTTTAGGGGTTTAGGGGTTTTAGAGGTTTAGGGGATCTAGGGTTTAGGCTTATAGGGTCTACCTGGGACTCTAATTGCCTGCAGTTTTAAGGGTTCTACCTTCTAATTAGGGGTCATGGCTGCTAAACATTGCTAAACTGTAAGTAAAAAGAGTTGGCTGCTAAACATTGCTAAACTGTAGGTAAAAAGAGTTACAGGCATACTTTTCAGAGCCCATACCGTAAACCGCAAAGCACGAAGATCTGCAACCTGTCAAACCCCTCAGACTCGAAGAGATCCTAAGCTCGAAAGGCCTATACCCATCAAATCCGAAGCCCTAACACCTAAAGCAGAGCCCAAACTCCAAAAACCTACATCCCTCAAACCCTAAGACCTAACTTTCGTTTTCCAAACCTTAAACCTCGACAGGCCCAGTCTGCCGTGGAGCTTGGAGCCCAGATCTTTCCTAGGAGGTCCAGGGTTTCAGAAAGGGCCGACACCATTACTTGGAGGTTCTTTTAAGGGTTCCTTTAAGGGTTCCTTTAAAGGGTTCTATAGGGGGCTTTTAGGGTTTAGGGTTGAGGGGTAGTTATAAGTGGGGTTATAAGTCACCTAATTTGGGCAATAACTATAGTTACCCGACTTATAACCCCACTTCTAACCACCCATGAACCTCCAAGTAAGACTAAGAGCTCCCGAGCCCGAGTGAATCTAAAACATGGGTCTCGGGTGTAGGGTTCAGCGTTTAGGGTTGAAGGTTCCGGGTGCAGGAGGTCTAAAGTCTAAGAACTTTCTAACATGGCCGGCTGGGTTCCTGTTCATGGGTTTGATTATAGTCTTCGCGGTTTTAGGAAAGGTCTAGAGCTGCGAAGGAGCTTAAAAAGGGTTCCAGATGGTGAGTTTTTGTTTTTTTTTTGTTGCAGGGCATTGTCCAACTATGTTGAACGTGCTTTCAGCTACCATGATAAGAACATAGAAAATACCAGATTGCTGCGGAGACGCACATGGCATGATTTTGTGCTTTCGGGGCCTTTGGCCTAAAGGCCTGAGGCCAAGAAGGATCGTAGGCCCAAACCGCGACTCGGCCTCGGCGAAGTAAGCTGCCTCCTCCAAATTCTGTGGATGACCGCCAGTGAAAACCGCATGACAAAACAAACCATGACAAATCTTGCGAAAAAAACGTGCGAGGCACGCCGCTGCAAGGCCAAGTTGTGAGTTCACCGGCGCTGTAGTTTGTACTAGGTTCCTCACCAAGAACTCAGCACTAGTTGTAGGTGGCTAGAGGGTGTCGCGTTTCTTAAGTGTCTTGACAATCTGGGAGTATTCGGGCTGTGTCCAGAGGCACAGCCCCACTGCCCAATCCGAAAAAGCTTACTACTTAGCGCTGCGAGGTTGCCCTGGCATCTTCCAACAAGAAGTTTTGGATGAAAAGCAATGCTTACCACGTGTGATGAATATCCCAACTGGCCCAAACCTTGGTTTTCTTGACTAGGGTTCCCCTAAGGCCTAAATCCTAAACCCTAAACCCTCAACCCTAAACCATCAACCCTAAACCCTAACCCTAAACCTACCTATCTCAAGAGTGCTTTCATGAGACTCGAGAACGCTGCAAGCATCTTCGCACTTTCGGATCCAGGGCTCCCGGCTGCACATCACCAGTGTCATCTGTAGGATCGAATAAAATGTTCATGAAGGGGCCTGAATAATCATTATATAAGATTACTCTTCAGCGTTCCTTCTTACATAAAACGGCGCACCATGAAATTCCTAATATACCCCCACCAGGCCTAGTTCCAGGTATCCAGTGGCTTCACTATGGCTTCGGGGGTCCGGGCTCCAGGGCTGGGGTTCAGGGTCTCGATGAGCATGTTCCTACAGCTGTAAGGATTGGACGGAAGCACCTGAGACAACGTGCCGGTAGCCTCGCTGGAGCCCAGGAAGCTCGTGAGCAAGGCGCAGCTGCGCTGGCAGGAGCAAGGTGATGTCGTGGACGTCAGCCGCCTGCACATTACTGGTGTGGCTTCACTTCTTTAGGGTATAAGAGACGGTAGGTCCCCAACCAAATAGTCAAATCCAAGGTGCAAATCCCAAAGCCAAGTCCACATACTTGTAAACCCCGCTTGCCGAAGACAACTCCCTTTATCTGAATAAGCGAAGTTGAGGTAATGTAGGGGCCTTAATAATTAGAATAGGGTTTTGGGGACTCCTTATTATAATTGTAGTGTACTTTCCCCCATACCCTATTCTAATTATTAAGGCCCCTAACTTAGATCCATGACCATCAAGGGGTCGACTCTGCCGGGCTCTGTGAAGTAGAAGTTCGGGGATTCGGGGCCGCAACCCCTAAGCCCTACACGTCTGCAGGTCTATTTCATGCATGCTTTGAGCCCAAAATGTTATCGGCAAGTCCTTGAGAAGCTCATGGTTTTTGGCTTGCAGTTGACGGATTAGGGTTCGGGGTTTAGGGTTCTAGGGTTCAGAGACTACAAATTAGATCCCAGTAGGTTGACACAGGATTTTAGATTTCCAGGTGGATGATATTACCCTGAATCTTAAAGCTAAACCCGAAACCCTGAACCCTGAACTGCCCCGAATGAGATTCAGATGGCACCTGCAGTGTGGTGTGTCTTGTTTCACAACCACAGCCCTCGTGGCCGGGTTTGTGGGCCAGAACCCGGCCCTTCCAAAACCCCTTAGGGCCTTTTTCCGGTCTTGCTGGTGCCACGTCGGCGCGCGCTCAATTCCAAGCCTGCAAAAGACTATACAGCTCATCCACCAACCTGGAGCAAAAGACAGGAAAGGTGGGCCTTAAGTGCTCATAAAAAGAGCAATCATCACACCATACTCCCCTCATCCTGGAGTAAGATGTGCCCAGAAGGGCATGGGGCCTGCCGTTCTTACGGCCGGCTGCCATGCCAGTGGAACCTTGCTAGGGGTCTCTACGCAAGCAGGCTGCATGTCCGCATGGTCGTACACACTCTGACAAGTAGCAGAGTGTTGTAAATGCTGGGCAAGGCGACTGGTGTTCCAAAACTCAGTGCCGCAGCGCTCGCAACGTGTGCCCCAAGCTAGACGTGGTCCGATGGCACGCTGCTGATGCTTGCGCGCCTTGTGAACCGCCAAGCGTCGGGCGTCCAGAAACGACAAGCCACAGGCACCACATGTGTAGGTCAAACCCGGGTGAATCGTTTGGATGATAGCTGGCATTTCGCTGGCGTCTGCACAGCGGGGCTGGAGGACAACGCTGGCATGGTTGTGCTTGCATGTCCGCAGGTAGTTCCGGCAGAGTTTGTCGCAGTGGTTGGGCAGACACGACAAAAGTTGCTCCGGAGGAGGCGGAGTGGTGGTGCAAAGTGCAACCGGCCAAGCCTCACCTGAAACCCTGCGGAGTGCTTCCCAGGAGAGCTGGTACCAAAGTCCATCAGCAAGTAGCCCTTGCCAGACCTCGCGGGAGCCGGTCTTCAGCAGGTGCAAGAGCGTAGTGGCCCTCGCTTGGGCCAGGCAGTCCTCGACAGTGGGCAGACCCAGAGCTGCCGCCACTTCCTGATTGCTGAAGCCAGTGGACGATACACCCGTGATGGGCCGAAACGCCTGGCGCATGGCACACCGTAGCGGGTCGAGGGTCATATCGTGCTCTCTGGTGTTGCGGGGCGTCCAGAAGCCTGCCCCGAAGAGGAACTTGGGAAAGACTCGCTCTTCCAAGAGCCGCACCTTCTCCTGCTTTGTCAAGTCCTCGTTGTAGAGGAGCCGCCGGCGCAGGGGCTGAAAGAGCTGTTTGAGAAGATGCGCCCGGTGCTGCAAGTTGGGCTCCTCAGACAGGTTGTGGGACACCACGGTGCCCAAGTGCACGTAGGTCGGCACCAAGCGAAGGTGTTGGGTGCCGTGGAGGTGTGATTCGAATTGCACCCCCGGTGCGGCAAGGCATAGCAGCTGTCGTCGGGTGTCCCGGCTGCCAGGTCCTTCGAAGTGTATCACAGCCTCCGTCTTGCCTGGGCCGAAGTTTGGATCCAGTCCAGCCCGGCTCAAACCGCGGGTGACAAGGTCCGTCACACGTTGCAGTGAGGCGGCAAGCAATGGTGGTGCAACGGGCCCGACGAGCACGGCTGTGTCGTCAGCCCATGTGGGCATGATCGACGCATCGGCAGTGGAGCAGATCGCCACATAGTGCCCCTCTGCCATCAGGATCTCTTCCACATGCTGTAAAAATCGGGCATAAACGAAGGAGAACAGCAAGTCGGCTATCGGTGATCCTGGTGCAGTGCCGCTTCCAGAGACATACGGGGCCTGGGAGGGGGCTTCCATGGAGAACCATGTGGTACCCAACTGTGATTCAAGATAGCGGACCAGGGGCTCAGGTAGCTGCAAAGCTGATATGAGACCCCCAGCTTGCATATGCCGCACATAGTGTTCTTGATCGTCACGGAAGGGAAACAAGGCTCGCGCCCTTTGGTACAGTTGGTCTTCTGTCTGTAGGGTCTGCGACCGAACCAAGGAGTCCCGGACCAGGGAGTAGTAGGCAGCCCTGCTGTCGATGAAAAGCGCCCCTCCGGTTTGCCGGCATGCCTTGAGCCTTGCGAAGTGGGCTCTGACCATGACACTGGCATCTTCTAGGCGTCGGCGGGGCAGGCCACCGAACTGGTTCTTGGACTTGTGCTGCTCAAGAGCCAGGACTAGCTGAGTCCGGTAGGCCTTCTGGAGGATTTTGCCAGTGGGCTCCAGCAACAAGATTGAGCGCCAGCCTGCAGGGGTGCCGGCTTGCTGTTTACTTTTAGGGATGGCCCGTGCAAGGCCCCCGTTGTGTTGCAACGGTCCACTGCAACGCACGACACTTTTGGCCAGGATCGGGAACAGCAATTCGGCGGTTGCCATGGCATCAGCTTGAAACAACTCAGCGGGCACACCTGACACACCCGGAGCTTTTCCCTTCTTCAGGGCCAGTGTGGCAGATGCAATCTCGGCCACAGATGGTAAGCTTGTCATGTCAACCTTGCATGTGGGGGGCTGCACCTCGTTGAAAAGTTCTGCGAGCTCACCCCCCGTGATCTGGCGGGCTCTTTCGGGCTTTGCAAAGTGCTCGCCCAGTAATGCCAAGATCTCCTCTTCACAGGCCGCGGTCGAGGCGCCGTCCGAGATCTGATGTAGGAGTTGTGGCGCCCGGAAGCGTCGCCCCGTCCGCAAGATCGCCCGGATGGAGTACGCAAACTCTGCGGCGCCCTTTCCCCTGGCTGTTTCCATGGCTCGTCTGGTGAACTGGGCTTTATCGGCCCGAAAGCTCTCGCCGATGCCTTTGTGCAATGCCGAAAGGGCGAAACCAGCGCGGGCCAAACGGCAAGAGAGGCGGTCCAGTCGGCCGGCCTGCGACCGGGCCTGCTCACCATGGCCGGACCAGGCAGCAAAGCATTGGAAAAGCAGGCCTCGGGCATAGGTCTTTGTCAATCGCTGGTTGACCGTCCGGACTTGTCTCCGTGTAAGAATCAGGCGCAGGGACAAGTCCGACAGCACGGGGTTGCGAGGCCTCGGGGGCGGCGGTGGCAGGTGCTGTGCAAGAAATCACTGCACGTGTCCGAGCAGGGCCTCCAGATGGGTTGTGGCATCGACTTCCCAAGGCACTTGGGGGGCACTGGCTAGGGCTGCCGCTGCAATTTGCTGCCCGCCAGCCGTGCGCAAAGCCTCCGCTGAGATCCTGGGCCTTGGATCGGGACAAGGTGCGCAGACTGTGGCGGCAACCGAGCCCATGATGGGGGAGTGGTCGTATCCCTCACGCAAGTCTCCCAGACAAAAGTTAGGAGCCGTACTGAGCCTGGATCGCCAAGCAGCAGGGACGCAAACATAGTCCAGCAGCTTATGTGTCTGCCCGTCAGGACTGGTCCAGGAGACCAGGCGTTGTCCGAGCCGGTCAACTTGTGCTGTGGGCTGGAGTGACGCTGCGTCGCAAAACTGTTGCAGCTGCTTGGCATTCTCGCTATTGGGAACAGATGCCAAGGTGTCGCCGTTGCTCCCGCATCGGTCGTACGCCGCGTTGGCATCAACCATAAGTAGGAGTGTGTGGCCTGGCGGAATACGGTTGCAGGTCGCACGCATATGCGCCCACCATCTTTTGCTTGCATCGGCTCCTGCAGCAGTGGTGGGGGCATGGGCCGACACACAGGCGAATTTGACGCGGCCGACTCGAAGCAACAAGACAAGCAGCCTGGGTTCTGCATGGAAGAGGCTGAAGCTGTCCCGCACGGGTTTAAGGGCCATGTCAGAAGAGTGGCCCCATGCTCTGGTCTTAGAGATCCAGAGCTGACAACCGTAGCTGCCTTGAGCGTCACATCCCGAGGTAGCAATCCAGTAGTGATCGGATGCTGAGATGCCAGTGTTGGGATCACGGGCTTCTTGCAGCCCCGCAATGGCGCACTGGCTTGCTTGCAAACCTGCATCGAGAAGAGCCCTGGCAGGTCGACTCCTGGCAGAGAGGCAGTTGTAAGTAATTGCGCTGAAAGCCAGCCTCCATGTTTTGGGCGCTAAGGCTGCACTGCGGATTGACGATGTGGCTGCCTCAGTTGTGGGCCTTAGCTGACAGGAGGGCAGGTTCCAACAGCCACTGTGATCCAAGGGTGGTAGTTGTACAGAGAGCTTTCCCGTGCCTGAGGTCAGCCAGAGTCGGTGGACGGTGCCGTCATCAATGCCACTTCGGAGCACGGAATCATTGAACTTGAAGCCGTCTGCGATCCAACACCCATTGGCCGTTTTTGCAACGGCATCTGCTGCCTCATTCAGTGGTACACCTGAGTGGGCTTCTACCTTCCAGGGCTTGACCTGTAGGCCCTTGGTTCGGGCGAAGAAGAGGAGGCTTTGCACAGCGAGGCCAATGGGGTCATCGGCGGCGGCTTGTGCACGCCCGAAGGCAACATCCAGAGCTGCCTGGCAGTCAACCGCAAAGGTGACCTGTCGAAGGTTGTTGGCTATGGCGAAAGCAGCCGCATGCAGTAGGGCCCATAGCTCAGCTCGAAAGGCATTGACCGTGGTGGCTGGTTCAGGGACTTGGCCCGCGAGCGCGCCAAGACGACAGATCGCAGAACCGTGTTACGACGGCCACAAGAGACCAGCTGGCGCGGCGCGCCTTGGGGTCGTACGACCCATCAGTGTAGACCAGCACTGCATCGAGGTGCTCAGCAGAGCAAGGTGGGCTCAGCAAGTTCCAGGTGTGACGCGCGGAGGGCAGTAGTCCGCGAGCGCGCAGAACAAGATCAGGGAGCGGCATCAAATGTGCCGAGAAAGCTTCGGCAGCAATGTCGCCGTTCACGCCCCAGGCTGCACCGGCCTCCGGTTTGGGCACTGTGCGCGCTAGCTCAATCGTGGTCTTATCTGCAGGCTTTATGGCGGCTTTATGCATCGGCTCCTGGATAGCGCGCCGCCCTAAAGGCGTCGGGATGTGCACGTGTCTGAGTTCCGCAGAAATTTGAAGGAGCGAAGTGCCGGAATTCGTGTCTGCAGACACACGCCTGTCTTGTGGGAGAGGTTTCTCCTCGATGACATGCTCACTTTCCGTGTCGGGGGGAAACACTGCCCGTTTACCTCGTCGCACTGGCAAGGGTAGTCCGGCCAACGGTAGGTTGGGCGGAACGCTGACTTGCAGGAAATGTGGTGAGTGTGGCGAGGGGTAAAGCAAGGTGCGCCGTGTCGATCCAGGCGGGACCGAGATGAAGACAGGTGTTGTCCACTCCAAGACCAACGGGTCGCGGAAGGTGGTGCCGGCAGGAAGGTATTCACCGTTCTGCAGGAACTCGACCGCCTCGTCAAAGCCTGGGGTGAGTGGTTGGTCCATATACAAGGACAGGGCTGGATGTCCAGGGCCAAGGACCACGATTGGCTGGTTGCCACGAGCGAAGGTGCCAAAGTGGCGCTGCCTATCATCAATGCGGAGTTGCAGAGTCCTCTTCAAGGCTTCTTTGCTGCGGACCTGCAGGGTTGCAGAGAGCGGGTCAGCGGCCAGGGCTTGCATATGAGGCACAGGAACGGGTAGTGCGAAGTAGCGAAGTTGCGGGAGAAGCTCATACAGTCGGCTGGGAGTTTCAACCTCTGCAAAGTAATCCCCTTGCCGAATCTGGATAAGATCTCCTGTCGCCAGTTCGCGATTCGCTGCTGTGTGGGCAAGGCCGTTAATATATGCGGCGAAGCCGCGTCTCGCATGCGCCTCAGACAGAAGGTGGACCGGGCGGGTGCCTGCGTCGACTGAGAAACCCTGCAAAAGCGACCCGTCGACTGAGAAGTCTTCGAGCACATGAATGTCCGGCCCCTCAGGGTAGATGAGAAAGCATATGAAGTACGTGTTGAGCCTCGCGGGCACCCGTGGTGATGCCGCTGAGATCTGTAGCAGTGGTCTTTGCGGCATCCGGCCTTGCAGCGCCAGAACAAAGAGGAGCTCCGTAAGAGAGTCCAGAACACTGGCATGCATCCATGGTTGTGGCGCCAGACGAATGAGCGTACCCCCTCCCACTAAGATGAAAGTAACCGTCGGAGGCGCGCTGGCGGAGCTTGAGGCCACTGCTGCAGTGGAAGTCAGGGTGGTGGGTTCGGAGCCAAACATGCCTCCCAGAAGGAGGCTGCTATGCAGGTTTGGCATGCCGGTCACATCCAGCTGCAGGCTCAACCATTGCAGGGTGTCAAGTTGTAGGGGGAGCACATCCCATATACGCCCGGCCGAATCCAGGAGAAATACAGCATCTTGTGCAACCGCAAAATTAAGAACCGGAGCCAGCGCTGGGCACTCTGTGGCGATCGCATCAAGCACTGTGATTTTTTCGCAACCTGGCGTCAAGACGACCGTGCAGACTGTACCTCCAACCTTCCTGGTGTCAACGGCAACAGACAAAGAGCTTAGAGGCCAACCTGGAGGGGTGAGCGTGATCTGCGGCACTGGCAGGTCTGGGATGGGCGGCTGCAGGAGTTGGGCGCAGATGGTGGCCTCGGCACACGAGGCGATGGCATCGTGGAGGTAGTCGCTGGCAGCCCATGTTGGGGTTGACTTCCGCACTTCGTGGTGTCTATGCCGGTCAAAGACACTGTATTTTCCGGCGCCAGTTCCTGTCGAAGTGGCGTCCTGACAGAGTCTGAGTTGAGCGGCAGACAGAGTCAGTCGGCCTTGTGAATGCAGGGAGCTGGGAAGGATTTGGAGGTCTCCCTCATCAAATTTATTAGGGCATTCTGGCCTCAGAGCACTGCCCACCGACAGCAGCGAAGGGGGGTCCCCTGGGTATGCGCGCGGGCGCATGGGGAGCACGGGTGCTGAAGAGCCCGGTGGCGCAAGGCTTGGTGCAAGATCCGCCTTGGACTTTGGTGGGGCTTGTCTGCCGTCGCCAACTGTAGGTTCCGACAAGGTACCGACCTTCCAGTGGCTGGTAAGCAGGCAGGGAAGGGCTCCAAGGGCCGCAGCAGGAGCGTGCTCATCTGGGCAGGAGGGCTGAGTGGTGGCACGGTGGTGGCCAGCAGTAGGTTCCGACACGGCACCGACCTTCCTGCTGCGAGGTTGTGCTGTGTGGACGCATGTCCGGAGGTGTTGGTCTGCAGTAGGTTCCGACGTGGTACCGACCTTTCTGCAGCAAGGAGTTGGGCAATCTGCCGGCACATACTCGCGAGGGCTTGGAAAAAGAAAAGGCTGAGGGGGCTGTCTGATCGGAGTGGCAGCATACACTTGGATTCCAGCCATCTCCTCCCCTTCATCGGCAACAGGGTCATGCAGGACGTTCATGCGGCCTTGTGCGATGGTCGCTGTGGGTCCCGGCGCGCCGAAATAGAGCCAGTCAACAGAGAGTGTGGGCTCATCCAGGCGCCTGACTGTCCGCCCATCCTCTGACCGCAGGACCAGGTCTCCGCTCAGGAGTCGGGTAGCCAGCTGGTCTGGGACATTGCATCCCTGCGCAGTAACGAGCCCGGCAATCTGTAGATCGGTTGTCGCTGGGCCGGCTATCACGGTACAGAGGCCCCCTCCAGTGGGCCTTAGGTCGACAACGACAGCTTGGTGGCCGGGCTCGGCCCACACCGGCGTGAGCACAACTTGTGGAAGGGCGAGGTTGGGTAGAGCTTGCCTGTGGAACCGGGCCTGCCTCACAACATAAGGCACCGAGGATGCAGAGTCGGCGAGGTAATCCTGTGGCGACCAGTTCGGACCCGCATTTCGAGAGAAAACATTCTGTCGAGGTTCACAAACTGCATAACGCCCAGCATCACTGGCCTGGGGGGCAGCAAGTACCGCCTGAAGTTCACCCACGGGGAGGTCAGGCAGGGGCCCTGTGAGCTCTGCTGGCAGTAGTTCAATCTGCAATGCAAGCATATAGGACAGCATGGATGGCCGTCGGGGGCCGGTGTTTGCTTTGGCAGTCGGCAGCACATGTTGCACGGCTCCTGCCTCCTGCAGGGGAGCTGGCTGGAAGGCTGGTGGGCTCGCAAAGGTAGCGAGCTGCGGCTGCAGCTGCACACACGGAAGGCACTGAGTGGACCTGTGGTTCCTGGGCCTGTGCGGGATGGTAACGACCTCGCAGAGTGGCTCTTGAAAACGAACCCTTAGGCCAGTTCCCTGCCTGCGGGACATGCCATCTGCTTGGCAGCTCTTCAGACGGGGCCTAGAGATGCTCGGGTAAAAGGGCCGAACACCGTGGAAGGAAAAAACCGGCTGTACACCAAGCATTGCCTCAGATGACGGTGTGGTCGTCGAGGGGAGGATGGTGACAGTCCTCGCACTTCCGTCCTGTCTCTCTGTGTCTCGGGTCTGGCCCACACTGCGGTGTGCCCGGACCAGAGGCAACACCGGTGTGGACTCAGACTTCCGACTCGACAGAGAAGCCAGGCCAGGACCAGGAAAGTCACAATCCTCTCCCTCGGTCAGGTCGGGCTCCTCTTCGTACCATCTCGCTTGAAAGAGGGGGCTGCCTCGCGAGCTGGCGAGTTCTGCAGCCTGTCTTGGATCAGCATCCTGCAGTGCCACACAGTTGGCCCACAGGTCTGCGATCAGCTTCGCTTCAATGACACTCAAGAAGTCTGGTTCCTCCATCACTGAATGCCAGAAAAAATCTGATGACGGCCAGGCGCCCTCTGCAGACACTGCCACCTGGGGAGCATCTGCAGGCTCTGCGGCGAAAGGGCGGTGGCCTAGGCAGGGGGCATCGCGTTGTCGGCAGGCGCGGGCTTCAAACTGGGCTCCTCCGTCCTGCTTCGTCTCCTCGGTGTGCCAGCGTCCGTCGCCGGCATCTTGGCAAGGAGGGCGTCCATGGTGACTCTCAGTTTCTTCTGCGCCTGCTCGACCGGGTTCTCTTCCGCTCCCGTCGAGCTGGCCGCACCTGCCACATCCGTCATGAGCTCGAGGTCGGATTCCTCGTCCTCCTCCTCCTCCTTTGTGACCTTTTCGCTGTTGGCAAGGTCGCGGATGCACTTCCGGGCCTGCGCCACCCTCTGTAGTGCTTCGGCCTCGGTGGCATCGAACTCCTCCATGAGCTCTTGGTACTTCTTGGCGCCTTTCTCCAGCGCTGCAACCGTGGAGTTGAGGAAATCTGCCCAAGCTTGTTCCTGGGCACGCCGATTCACCCTCGTTTCCTGGAGCTGCTTCTTGGCCGCCCCCAGCTGGGTGGTCTGGGTGTGGAGGGTCCTCGTGAGTACTCGTCCTTGGTCGACCTCCATCTTCGCCATTGCTTCTGCCACTGCAGGCGGCATCGCCTGCTGTCCAAAGGCAGAACGTAGGGCCCCAAGAAGCTCCTGTATCTTGCAGTCCTCCGCCGGTGGTCCTGTGGGAGGCTTGGCTTCCGCATTGGGCTTCCACGGCGGTGTCGGGGCTGTCCAGACATAAGGTTCGCCTTTGTGCTGTCCTCCTTGAGGCTTGCCTTTGCCCTTGCCCCCTTGGGGATGCTGAGGCCGCTGTCTCGGCGACCTCGGTGATCTCGGGTGACGGCTGCTGTCTCGTCCACGGCTGGTTTCCGCTGTAAGCCGACGGCTGGCTTTGTTCCGCAACTTGTTTCCAGTGTCCTCCACACCACGGACAGTGGATACAAGCTCCCTTGTTCATCACCCGACAGGTAGTGCACTTCCACGCTGGCGTCGCCATGGTTGCTGCCTGTTGTCGAAGCAGTCTCTCCGCCTGCAGTGGCAGCAGAGACTGCGAGTGATGTCCACGAAGCGTCCTTTGCGCCGCTCGGACTTCCTCTTCCGGGAAGGGAGCGCCGGACACAAAGGATCTCAGCAGTGTGCGCGCTTTCGTTCGCTGTTTGCGCGCCCTGCGGTGCTGCGAACTTTCCTGAGAAGTCCGCGTGGCGAAAGAGGCACAGAAAAACACCTAGGGTGAACAGCTGCGCTTGCATTCACTCGGTCGTAGGGCAGAAACCCAGAAGGTCCTGCAAATCCAGCCACGCAAAAGGCGTGGGGATGTGGCCAGTCGAGCCTCACGAATGTACAGCTCGGTGGCGTCCAGTGGACTATAATCCCAGGGGAAGAATAGGCCAGGACGTAGATGGGGGTGCCAATCCCCAAGCAAAAGGCACAGTGATGGGCGTGCCAGACCCGGAGAAAAGGCACAGGGGCGCTACTCCCGAAACCAAGCGCAGATGTGAAAGCCCTCCAGAAAAGACTGGACTCCTGGGCTCGCGGGCAGTCGTGGGCCGCCGCGCGGGGTTGTCAGCTGCAGGCAGAAATGGGACTCAGAGAGAAACTACCACTTCAAGGCGCTGCAGCCGAAACGCCTCCCCTTAGGGCCTTAGGGTTTAGGGTTAGCCTTAGTTAAGTACTATGCCTTAAATCGTACTAGGGCTCTTACTGTAACTTAATGTTCAGGAACAGTCCTTATATCATGTTAGGGGTCGTGCTATAATTTAATGTTAAGGAAAGGGGTCCTACTATATTTTCACTTATAGTCGTTTGCTTAAGGGATCTGGAAGGTTTGGGACCCTAAACCCTGTAGGTCCCTTAAAGGAACCCTGAACCTTAGAGATCCCTTGCAGGAACCTTTAGGGATCCCTAAACCCTATAGATCCCATTTTGTTTAAAGGAACCCTTAAGAAACCCTAAACCCTATGGGTCCCATTTTTGTTGAAAGGAACCCTCAAGGAACCCTCCCGTATAGATCGCTTAACGGAACCTGTAAGGAACCCCGAATCCTTTGGATCCCTTTTAGATCCCTTGACGGAGCCATTAAAGAAGCCTCTCTTATAGATCCCTTGAACAAACCATTAAGGAACCCTGAACACTATAGATCCCTGATAGATCCGTTATTAAAGGAACCCTGAAGGAAACCTCTCTTATAGATCCCTTAAAGCGACCTTTAAGGAACCCTTTAAAGGAGTCTAAACCCTAAACCCTAAACCCTAACACGTAAACCCTAAACCCCTAGACCACGAACCCTTTAAAGGAGTCTAAACCCTAAACCCTAACACCTAAACCCTAAACCCCTGAACCCTAAACCCCTAAACCCTAAACCCCTAAACCACTAACCCCCTAAGCCCCTAACCCTTTAAAGGAGTCTGGGAATGTCCGGCCCCTAAACCCTAAACCCCTAAACCCCTGAGCCCCCAACCCCCTTTAAAGGAGTCTGGGAATGTCCGGCCAGGACATCACCGCTTTGGTCTTATGGCCGGCCTTCGGCCACGGGATCGAGCTGGAGGCTGGGGTTTAGGGCTTTGGGGGTTTAGGGTTTAAGGTTTTAGGGTTTCAGGTTTTAGGGTTTATGGTTAAGGGTTAAGGTTTAGGGTTTAGGATTTAGGGTTTAGGGTTGAGGGCTTAGGGTTTAGGCTTTAGGGTTTAATTAGGGTCCTAGGGCTTAGGGTTGAGGGCATAGGGCTTAGACGGTGTCTTATTTAGGGGCTCCTGTATGAGATGGGTCCCGTGGGATTGGATCTTGTTTTGAGGTTTCAGAGGGGTGAAGCTAATTTTTGATTCACATACGGGCTGCTTCTTCTTCTTCTTGTTATGGTTGTTGGTTTCGGGCTTGCTGGGGTTATCACAATCAGAACTCCAAACCGTTTTCGTCCTTCGGGGTTCAAGTCTACAGGGCTTTGGGTTTATGGTCTACAGGGTTTGCTCTAAACATCTATGAGCCCTAAGCCCTCTAGGAAACCTCATCGGGGCCCGAAAGCCATTGTCATTTTACGGGTCTGAATCTTATAACCTCGATATCAACTCAGTAAAATACACCCGAAAGCCCTCTTCTAATGTTTCATGACCCCCCCCAATCCCCTAAACTCAAAAACTCTAAACCCTAAACCCACAACACCCCTAACCCCTAAACTCAAAAACTCTAAACCCTAAACCCTAAACCCACAACCCCCGAAACCCTAAACTCAAAAACTCTATTTCCTAAACCCACAACCCCCCTAACCCAAGAGACTTAACCCACAGGCTGACGAGATGGTTCGCACAAGTTCTGAGGAGCCGGAGGCACGGTTTAGGGTTTAGGGTTTTTGCGTTTAGGCTTTGCGTGAAAAGGGTTACGGGTTTAGGGTTTAGGGTTTAGGGGTTTAGGGTTTAGGGTTTAGCGTTGAGGCTCTGCTGGTTAAAAGGGTTACTGGTTTAGGGATTTGGATGAGAAGTCCCTGTGCCAGCTCCCCGGGTGAAGGGCCTTCTTTGGCGCTTGGAAGCAGTACTACAAAGGCCTTGCCTTAGAAATTAGAATGTTTTTTTTTTTTT
>CAJNJA010008596.1:0-15352 GCA_905231915.1 Symbiodinium necroappetens
CCTAAACCCTAAACCCAGCCTCAGCACCTTTAACCAAGAGGACTCTGCAGCCGTAAGCCCAAAAAGGCCCAAGACTTTCCTTTCCCTTTTGCCGAAGGGTGCAGACCCCCGAAACCCTAAAGACCACCACTCATCAGCCGAGCGAAGGGGTGGTTGTGTGCATATACATATACATACATATATCTATATATACACCTATCTGTACACAGATGCATACATATGCATACAGTACGCACACAGAATAGATATGTTTGAAAATCCAGAATCCGCCAGGCGAGCAAGAAGCCCGCCAAGCCGGAACCTTGTAGTGCTTCCAATAGCCAATAGCCTTTTGTTATTTGGGGAGTTTCCCATAATAAGGGTACCTTATTAAGGACCCTAAATTAGGGTTTTTAGGGTTTAGGGTTTTGGGAATGTGGGCTTATCTTGAGATTCGCGGGTTTTGGGGTTTGGGATGCAGGGCTGTTGGAGTTCTCGGGTTTGGGCTTTAGGGTTTAGGGACTCATTCTCTATGCCTGGTAACCCTAAACCCTAAACCCCTAAACCCTAAACCCTTCATCGTTACTGCCACTTCAACAACATCAACAGCATGGCGTTCAAGTCGTCGTCGTCATCATTCACGGCAGCCTTGCAGCCAGCGCCAGCAGCAGCTTCATTAGTCATATTGTTATCCGTAGTATGACTAACCGTGTTAAAGTCGTTGCGGATACTCAGCCTGATACTTGTCACTCCATGCTAGCACTCTCATCGTGTGCATGTTTGGAAAGTCTTGATCTTCCGATGATGATGATGATGATGATGAGGGGGGGTGAGGATGATCATGATGATGATGGTGATGATGTTGATGTTGATGAGCATGGTTAAATGAGCAGGATGACCCTACTAACCGTTGGTATTTTTATGATTGACAACAATGATGGTGGTGGCGGTGAAAATACTGACGGTGCTCGCCACAAAGATTGCAGTCCTAGAGCGTTGTTTCGAAGTTTGGTTCTGTAGTTTGCACTTCCTAAACCCTAAGCCCTAATAAACCCTAAACCCAAAAACACTACACCCTAAACCCTAAAAACGGAAAAGGGCCCTTAAGAAACAAAACACCTAAAACCCCAAAAGGCAGTCAGCCATCAGCCAAACTCGTCTCTGCTTGCGTGGTCTCCCCTGGTTAGGGGACCTCAACTCGAAGTTAAACCTTAAAGCCCCTAAACCCTAAACCCTTATAGTACCCATATAGAGCCCTTTTAAGGGAACCCTTATAACCCCATTTAGGGAAACCCCATTAAACCCTAAATAGGAACCCCTATAGATCCTAAAACCCAAATAACCCAACTAACCCTAAACCCTAAAGAAACCCTAAACCCTAAACCCTTATGCCTTTGCAGGACCCTAAACCCTAAATACTAAACCCTAGGTCCCAGATTCCCAAAGTATGGACATGAAGGATAGACCCCGATACAGAAGGTAAACCCTAAGCCTTAAACCCCTAAGCCCTAAGAAGGTCTCGGCCCGCAGCGCCCAAGCCCGAAGCAACTCGGAAGCAAAGTGGACCTTGGCATCATATAATTTTGTAGTATGATATAAGAATAGTAATAATATTAATAATAGTAATAACAGTATTAACAGTAGTAATAGTAATAATAGTAGTAATAGTAACAATAATAATTTATTTTATCACCTCGGCTGTTCCGGCCGCCCCCTCACCCTTCCCAAGGCTCTGTGCGGTCGGCAGTCGCTGTTCTCGTTGTCGTCGTCGTCGTAGTAGTAGTAGTGGTATCATCAACAGCAGCAGTAGTAGTAGTAGTAGTAGCAGCAGCCGGCAAAGGAGGAGGAGGAGGCGTATGTTGAGATGTAGGTGTAACTCAATAGCAGCAGAACAGCAGCACTGATGGCGGCATGTCGGGTTCTATGGGGTCCCGAGAATTTCCAGGTGCTTTCGTGGGGATTTAGCTGGAGGGTTTCGAACTGAGAGGAGGGTCTAGGAGGGCTTTAGGGGTTTAGGGTTGGTTAGGGTCTATGTTCGGGTTTGAGATCAGGACTTCTAACATGCAGGGTAATTCCGAGGTTCCCAGAGAACCCAATACCCCTTAATCAAGGAATATACCTTAAATCATAATATAACAGGGCCCCTATCATTTAAGGTATCTTCCTTAATTAAGGGGTATTGGGTTCTCTGGGTTTAGAGGCGAGGACGTGCAACCTCGGAATAATCCTCAGCTCCAAAGCCTTGATTCACCCCGCTGGAGTATGGCTTGAATCAGGGTTTTAGGGTTTAGGGTTTTCGGTTTTCCGAAACCCTAAACTAAACCCTAAACTCAAGAGGTGGAACTCTGTCTATCTTCCTAGCCCCCGGCTCCCATACCCAGATACTGCGACAGCCCGTCATGAAGCAAGCCATCTCCCAGAGAGCCCAATACCCCTTAATTACGGAATATACCTTAATTAAATCATAATAGTAAGGCCCCTACAATTTAAGGTATATTCCTTATTTAAGGGGTATTGGGCTCTCCGGGTCTTTTGCCCATAGCATGTTCGCCACAAAAAGCCGACGGGAAGTTCGTCCGCGAGTTCCTGCTTGGTCCACTTCCCCAGAGAGCCCAATACCCCTTAAACAAGGAATATACCTTAAATAATATGGGCGTTTGTAGATAACTGTAATAAAGTATGCAGTATCCAAGACCCCTTAATTAAGGAACATAGTTTAAACCATGATATTAAGGCACCTACAACAGCAGAAATCACCAGGGACACATGTAGAATAGCATGCACTTGCACATTTGTATGTTGACTACAATAGTTAGCTCAAGATAAAACAGCGCCACTGTGTTACGGGGTTCGTTGGTGTCTTGAGTTTGCTATAAGCACGGCTTAGAAAGCAGATTCTAACGGAATCTTTGGGTTATCAGCCGTATAGCTCTCGCGTCCTGTTCTTTTGGTTCGGGGCTGTACATATTCGAAGTTTGACATTCGCCGGTGAAACCATATTCTGGTGCTCTACATTTTAACTGAGCTCTAGTATCTTCTTTGGTGTTTGTTGGCCGCTGGTGTATGAAAAGGTCTGATACCTACAGACCTCGCGCTGGCAAGTCAAAGCGCCGCAAAAACAGACGGGAAGGCCGTATTCTGTTCGCGGCAGTATTGCAGGGCTTGCTTGGCGGTCTTCTTTCCTACTTTTCACGCGCAATGGAGGGGAGGTCAGCTGGAAGCCGTGCAGCGGATCCCGCGCCGGCAGAGCAACCGGAGCAGCCGGAGCCATCGTCATCTTCTGGGATTAGGCGGAGTCCTTACGAGGAGGTAGACGAGGATATCGCGGCGGCTTTGGACGTGCAATTTGGAGTAGCAACAGCTGTTCCAACACCAGAGGACCCCCTGGTAGTAACAGCTGAACCTACCAGGGAGGAATCCAGGGGCACTATCCGTTTTGCCGAGCTGAGTAGTCTTCACGATCTGCCGCAAGTCGAGAACTTTGTGCACCCATTGGAGACTATCTTCCCAAGGGCCCTTAATTAAGGGGTATTGGGCTCTCTGAGTTCCTGTCGTGCTACGGACCCTTCCTGAAACGTCGAGGAGCTTGTTCCTCAGGCGACCATCTTTGCATCCTGAGGGATTGAAGAAATGACTTCTTGGGATCATTTGAACTCTGACCAGGAAATCAGGGGTTTTCATCCAGAAATCGTTGGTGACAGTAGTTTGTTCCCACCACGTCATGAATGCCTCGGTACATAGCACGTCTTCGGTGAGCATTTTGACGATATAGCCTTGCCATTCCATTCCTTCAGACCCTTCATGTTGTGGTTCTGATTTCCTTAATTGGCCCTAAACCCTAAATCTTAAACCTTAAACCCTAAACCTTAAAGCCCAAAGCTTAAACCCGAAACTCTAAAGCCCAAAGCTCAAACCATGAGCCAAAGGCAAAAGCCCTATGGCCTAAGTTTTGAGTTCCCCTAAAAACTTAAACGCCCATAGCTTAAACCATAGGCCCAACGCCGAAAGCCCTAAACCCTAAACCGTCCTGAACCTTAAACCGCCCTAAGCCCTAAAGCCTAAACGCCCTAAACCCTAAACCGTCCTAAACCCTAAACCGCATTAAACCGTCCTCAACCCTAAACCCTAAACGCCCTAAAGCCTAAACCGTCCTAAATCCTAAACCCCTAAACGCCCGAAGAGCTCCTTGCCTTGAGAGTCAGAGTGAGGATCCCTTCGCTGATTCGGATGCAGACGCTCCCTCAGGTGCCGCGAGGGTCGGGCTTCGAGCTTGTGGGGTTTGGGCGGTTTGAAAGGGGTTCCCCTAAATGGGGTCATAAGGGTTCCTTTTAAGGGGCTTTATAAGGGTACAAAAAGGGTTTAGGGGCTTAGGGGGTTTAGGAGTTCAGGGGTTCAGGAGTTTAGGGTTTCAGGGTTTAGGGTTGAGTATTTAGGGCTTAAGGCTTAAGGGCCTCAATGGCTCAAGGAGTTATATTCTTTGGTGCATAAGTGGATTTTGGAGTCTTTGGATAGCTCGTCTTGAGCTGCAGAGGGGTTGCAGGAGTTTAGGGTACAAGCTTGGGGATGACGCGTATTACACATCGTTTAGGCGGTTCAGGGTTTAAGCATACCTGTACTGCAATATACTAAAAACCCCTATTCAAGTTGTTAAGGCCCCGATGTTTGGGGTTTTTAGGGTTCAGGGATGCTCACATGACCTTGAAAAGTTGCCTCACAGCGACGATAACATTTCCTAAACCCTAAACCCTAAACCCTGAGATTCAAGGCAACGGTAGCGCCGAACACTGGGTTGCTGGGGGCCTTGAGGCTAAGGGGGCCGGCTGGCTGCAGCGCAGGAATGTAGGGGGCCTTAAATAATTCCCAACAGGGTTTAGGGTTTAGGGTAATGCAGGGGCCTAAATACTGCAATTCCCAATACTATTTTGGGGGTTCCTTACGTTATAGCATAACGGGGCCCCAAAACCCTATTCTAATTATTCAGGTCCCTATACTCTAGTAGCTCCAGACAACATGGACCCTTGCAAGACCCTTCTGGAACCTCTGTAAAAGCCTCTGAAGAACACTTGTTGGTGGTGAATTGCGCTCTAAGCATTCTTTTGAAGAATGGGGCTTCTGAGGCACATAAACTGGGCTCTGCGGGTACTTCATCGCAAGAGGCCGAAGTCGGATGGCCGTTGCACAAGATGCTAAAAGGGCCAGGGCGACCCTAGTGTTTCGTACGGTTGGAGGGTTCGAGGGCCCCGCTGCTGCTGCTACATTGCCAGTTTAGGGTTTAGGGCCCTGGCCCTAAGCCCTAAACCCTAAACTAGAGGAATTCTGGTACATTTCTTAGCATGGGCAATGCAGGATTTATATCATCAACCGTAGCACACTGAAGTCGTCGTGTTTCGCCGCCGCCCCTCCACAAGTCCACGTTTGGCTATGCTTCGCTCCTACTGGTTTGCTTGCTTTTGGGTCAATCTGAAACGCTGTGACCCCTTTATGAAATCGTACCAGTAGTCGTCGTCGCCGCCGTCGCATGCAGATTGTCGTGGGCGTTGAACCTAGAGAGCGTGCGGGTTTGAAGCTGTGTCCTCGGATGGTATTTATCTATTGGGGGCTGAGTGGTGCCAACTTCCGAAAACAGGCAAGGCGTTCACCAACTGTGTAGACGTCCCACACACCAGAAGCAGCACCAACATCATGATCCTTGTCTGAATCACTGTACCCTACATACACCCTATAAACCAAGACATCATCGTCATCATCATCGTCATCATCATCAACATGATCATTGCCATCATAAGCATCGACCATGGCACCATGGTGGAGGTGCCGCACCAGCAGCCGGCTACCCTGCTCCAGCCGCGCCGAAGGCAGTAGGATTTGGTGCGGGGTGCTTCGCTGTGCGCTGAATGTTATGGCTCCCATCCTAGAGACTAGAGAAAGGTTCCTTAAACCAGAAGAACAAGGGGCACTCGTCTAGACTAAGGAGCATGCAATGCCTGAACTTAGTGGCTGTTCAACTCTCTGGAACGAAAGGCCTGGGCACAGACTACGGGACTTAAGACCTGGCTTGTTGGGGATCGGGAAAGCGAACTGTATGGTCCAACTGAACATAGCACCTTGCACTGCAGGCTCAATCCGCCACCACAGGCTGCAAGCAATGGTCGAAACTAGTAACTAGTCAAGGCTTAGAGGTCTTCAGCTGGAATGGCTTGTATTCTATTGTCTTACAGTGGGCCTGGGTGCCTAGGGTTCAGGGTCGAGGGTTTAGGGTTTGGGGTTTAGATCTCATCAGCAGATCAAGAGGGTCCTGACCGATGCCCCGGGGAACCTTCCTGCTTTGATCGGATCGCTCAAAGAGACCATGCAGCTGTTTCTGACACCTTCTGCAGGCTAAAACCCAAAAAAACCCAAATCCAGAAACCCTAACCCTAAACCCAAAAGCCCCAAACCCAAAAACCCTGAACCCAAAAGCCCTCAATCGCGGGGTTTAGGAGGTTGGGGCTCGGCAGTTGGCGTGTAACGGAGAAATCGAGCCGTAAACCTTTGGATCCCGGATCCCGGAATTGCGTCCATTTTGGGGTTTAGGGTGTTAGGGTTCGGATTTCGAGTTTAGGGTTTTAGGCTTCAGATTTAGGGTTTAGGGTTTTGGGGGTTTTAGGATTAGGTTTTAGGGTTTTAGGGTTAGGGTTTAGGGTTGGACTTTCATGGCAGAACCATGACCGGCACGTGCTCAAAAGTATGCGAATATGTGTCTACAAGCTTTAGCTGTTATGACAACCTATCTTAGCACGCCTTAACCAATAACCTGTGGAATCGACACAGCCTAACCTGTTTATAGACCTCTTAAAGGAAACTAAGCCCTAAACCCTAAGCCTTTATACTTATAGAGCTTAAGTCACTTGACAGCAACACGCACACAGGATCCTTTTGCTGACTCGGAGGATGAGTCTGGTCTTGGCCTACGTTCAGAGTTTGGGGGTTTTCGAGCGTTGAGAGGGGGGAACCAGAGATAAGGGTTTTCGGATTTTAGGATGTAAGGCTTGTCGGATTTCGGGTTTAGGTGGTTGAAAGGGTCGGGCAGCTTGCTTACGGGGCTTTTCGATGTTGAAAGTAGCCCGCAACGGCTCCAGTGCTTTGATCAAGGTTTGAGGGTCTGCTCGGGGGTTCATGGGTAGTTATACGTGGGGATGTAAGTAAGGTAGCTATACTGATAACACAGATCAGGGGAAGCATAACCCCACTTCTACCTAAATACCCCTGAACCTCCAGGGGCTGTGGAATTCCAAGTCAGGAGCTTTGCCGTTCTGTGTGTTGAGATGCAATCTTCGGGGCGTAAATGTTTACCAATGCTATTTTTGGAGAGTCTTTTTTTATAGCCGTAGATAACTGTAGTACAGTATGCAGTATGCCTCAAACCCCGCTTACACGTATTCAGGCCCCTAGATATTAGGTTGAAAGCGTTCTGCACGAGCCCCAACTACCCAGAGAGCCCAATACCCCTTAACTACGGAATATAGCTTAAACCATTATATTAAGGCCCCTAGCATTTAAGGGCATATTCCTTCATCCCTACCTTAAATCACAATATTAAGGTCCTTATGATTTAAGGTATATTCCTTAATTACGGGGTGTTGGGTTCTCTGGGCACCTGTTAAAGTTTTCCAATCCCACCACGCCACTGCCGCCTGTCTGGTGGGGCGGGGAAATTCCTTCCGCCACCTTTGCTAAGGACTCCCATGCGGCCTACCTGTCAATGGGTTTAGGGTTTAAGGGTTTAGGGTTTAGGGTTTAGGTCAAGGCGTACCCTAAGCTAGGCGTCGAGAGTTTGAATCTGAACACCCGGGCCACACCTCTGACCCAAAGAATGAAACCAAAAGCCCAAGCCGAAACCACAAGATTTTCACGACACAGTGCAAAAAAGCCCTCCTCAAACCGAAAACGCGTCAAGCAAAAACAGAACCGAATTGTACGAGCGAAACCAGACCCTGAACCACAAACAAAAATAAAGAAAACTACACAAAAAGGCAAACATCCAAAACAGGATATATCCCAAAAGCCATCAACCCTGAACACCAAACCAAAGCAACCTGAACCGCGAAGACCCCCAAGCCACTGAAATCCTGAAAGCTCTTCAGGAGCCCAACCAAATGCTACCCCTTCGCTGCACGCCGCCGCTCTAAACCTGAATCCTTGAGCAACTAGGGTTTAGGGATTAGGGTTTAGGGGGTTAGGGTTTTAAGGCTTTAGGGGTTAAGGGGTTTAGGGTTTAGGGGCAACCGTATCGAGCCCATGCAAGAAAAACATGCCAAAGAAAAGAGCTCTAGACGCCTTGTAAGAAGCCCTATAGACCCCTTCGTAAGAAACACTGTAGACCGCGTATGAGATTTTTATACAGCCCTGCAGCCTAATTAGATCTCACAAAGCCCCAAAAGATATCCTATAATATAGAACCCTTCTAAGATCTTCTAGCAACCTGAAGCCTAAAGTAAAGCCCGAGCAGGTATCCTACTTGGAGGCGTATGGGTAGTTAGAAGTCCCCTAAGGTGGATTACAATTCTAGTTACCCCTACATATCACCCCACATATAATATATAACTACCCATACCCTAAACCCTAAACCCCTAAACCCTAAGCCCTAAACCCCAAACCCAAAGCCCTAAACCCTACACCCTAAACCCTAAACCCTTATAGTAACCTTATAGAGCCCTTTAAAGGCCCCTTTTACGGGACCCCTAAACCCCTCTAATCCCTGAACCTCCAAGCAGTGCAAGACCATGCTGAGGCCCGCTACTGCCGGGCCCGCCGGCCGAGGAGGGGCGGTTTTTCAACAAACAAAGCAAGAAGAAGGACATTACTAAGGTTTTAAGGTTTAGGGCCAGGGTTTAGGGGTTTGGGTTTAGGGTTTAGGGCTGAGGGATATGGAGCTCATAGGTTTAAATCAGGCATATGTTTTGCATGACTGCGGTACTTTATCATTATATGTTGTATGTTGCAAACTGTATGTTAGATGTTACTAGAAACAAACGCCCTGCATCAGCATGGCCAACATTTCTTGCACTCGGCATGTTTTAGGTAGGAGATGAAGCTACCCAGAGAACCCAATACCCCTTAATTGAGGAATATACCTTAAATCATAATATGAAGGTCCTTATGATTTAAGGTATATGCCTTAATTAAGGAATATACCTCAAATCATGTATTAAGGTCCTTATGGTTTAAGGTATATGCCTTAATTAAGGAATGTACCTTAAATCATAATATTAAGGCCCTTATGGTTTAAGGTATATGCCTTAATTAAGGAATATACCTTAAATCATAATATTAAGGTCCTTATGGTTTAAGGTATATTCCTTAATGAAGGGGTATTGGGTTCTCTGGGTACGTCAGCGGCCGTCTTTGAAGATCCACGGCTTGAGCTGGAGCCCTTGTCCTGGTTTTCCTTGGTTCCCCAGTAGTACCCTTTGGTTTAGGGTTTAGGGGTTAGGGGTGGTTTAGGGTTTAGGGTTTAGGGCTTTGGGTTTAGGGGTTAGGGGTTAGGGTTTAGGGTTTAGGGCTATTTCTAGGTTCCCCAGTAGTACCCTTTTGCCCTTTTTCTTTTTGGGTTCCCTTATTCACACCAAATAGCAGGAAAAAGGTGTCCCCTTATTATTAAGGGGCCACTGGGGAACTTATTTTCCCAGACCTTCCCATATCTCTTGATCAGGGAATAAGTCCTTAACTTATACTAGGATCCCTAATATGACGTAAGAAGGTGCATTCCTTTATTCCTTTATCGATCCCTTTAAAGAACCCTTAAAGGGACATACCTTTCTTAGGGGGAGACCCGCCAATATCCCTTAATTAAGGAACATGTCCTTAAAGTATAGTAGGATCCTTCCCTGATAGATCCCTTGGAGTCTCCCTTTAAGGAACCCTTAAAGGGGATATTAAACCCTAAACCCTAAATCTCTTCAAGGAACTGTTAAAGTCCTTTCTTAGGGGGGGGGGATTGGAAGGTTTGAGTTCCCCCAAACCCCTAAACCCTAAATCCCAAACCCTAAACCCCAAACCCCAAACCCACCAGACTGCTTTCATCAGGCGAGCACACGGCGTGCGAGCCAGGCAAAAGCGCCGGGAGCCCCAGGAAACGACGAAATAGGGTTTAGGGTTTAATATCCCTTTAAGGGTTCCTTAAAGGGAGACTCAAAGGGATCTATCAGGGATGGATCCTACTATACTGTAGTTTGGAGGTATGGAGGTTTAGAGGTTCAGTCAGGGTTTGGAGGTTTAGAGGTTTAGGGTTTGGAGGTTTAGAGGTTCAGGGTTTGGAGGTTTAGGGTTTAGAGGTTTAGGGTTTGTAGGTTTAGAGGCTCTTGGTTAAGAGGTTGAGGGTTTAGGGTTTGGAGGTTGAGGGGTTTTGGTTAGAGGTTTAGGGTTTAGGGTTTGGAGGTTTAGAGGCTAAACACTGAACCCTGAACCCTGAAACCCTTAACCCTGATGCCTCACCCCTGCGCTTGAACTCGAAAATCAGTCGAACTAGTGAAGTCTGCGATCTCTTGAAGCTCTCGACCCCGGAAACGCCACGCCTTTCAGCGGCTTCGCGCCCAACCTTTCAGAGCCCCAAACCCCAAAACAATAAACCCCTCCCTAAACCGCTAAGTCCCTATAGGGTTTAGGGTTTAGGAACCCTAAACCCTAAACCCTAAACCCCGAAGGCTCTACAACCCGAAACGGTAGCATAGAGCCCACGCAAAAAAAAAAAACTGTCTTTCTGAGGGCCGACAAGGCAGGCCTGGAACCGAAAAAGCCGACCTTTTTAGGGCTCCTTATTATGGTTTCTAGATATAATTCCTGAAAAAGGGTAGGTCTTTCCGGCTACAGGGGGAGCTTGAGCAGCTCGGGTCCTGAAGGCAGCAAGAAGGCCGGGACTCAGCAGTTTCAGGGGGCTTTGCAAGAGGCAAGCTTTAGGGTTCAGGGTGTGGGGTTTAGGGGTTTAGGGTTTAGGGTTTGGGGTTTAGGGGTTTGGGGGTTTGGGGGTTTAGGGTTTAGGACCTCGGTATTACCATAGGAGTATATACTAGTAGTAACATAGCAGTACCCTGGTATTATGTTGCCCTTTTTCTTCGTAGGGTTCCCTTGTTATAACTGAATACGAGGAAGAAAGTACGTATTATTATTAAGGTGTCACTCAGGAACCTAAATCATCAACACCATCATCATCATCATTGTTATCGGTACTACCAGTGTTAGTAGCAGCAGCCGCAGTAGTAGTAGTAGTCGTCGTCGTCGTCGTCGTAGTAGTAGTAGTAGTGGCAGTAGTAGCAGCAGCAGTAGCGGTAGTAGTCGTCGTCGTCGTAGTCGTAGTCGTAGCAGGAACAGGGCCTGTGCCGGGGGTGCATCGGGTCTGTCAAGGCCTGCGGGTAAGGGTGTGTAGACCTTGTCGACGGGGTCGGTAGCAAGGGCACATAGGCCCTTTCATACGGCTGGTCAGGGGTGTACAGAGCCTCCCATAGGGCCTGTAATAGCCTTTGCCTCGGGTTCATCGCCGCTTTCTCTTATCTCATCGATCTTATTTAGGAATATGCCTAGGTATAATTGTAGGAGTGTATACTAATGTTAACATATAGCATTATCCTAGTAGTCCGCAACACTGTAGTACTATTATAGTATTATTGTAGTATACGAGACGGAACTTAGTTGGAGTTGCCATAGTAGTTGAGGGTTTTGGATTTAGGAGAACCTTGGTAAATTATAGGGTTTCCTTAGTATCCCAGACCGCCGGCAGGATCCGAAAAAAAAGATGCCCAAGGGCCTTCCTATATAGCACGCTTTAATAGCATAGGGTCCCAGTTTAGGGGATCTTCTTGTTGGGTTTAGGGTTTAGGGTGTCTGGGATGGTAACTTGAATAAGTTCCCAAAAGCACAAACCCACGAAGCACCTGGTCGTGAAGGTGTTTGTTTCGGGGAGCCAAGAAGGGACATGAGCCATAAACATTTTACCCTGCATTTTGGGCTCCATGTAGGGGAGGATGTGCTGTTTTGGCGCCTTATTGCAGAGCTTCTCTTCAGTGCTTTGGGGTAACTTAGGGTTTAGGGTCGTCTTTCTGTTGGAGTTGTTGGGTTTCGGGCTTTAGCGTTTTAGGATTCAGCTTCTCGGGGAAGTCTTCGAAAGAGTACCGCTCCTGGCTTGGGGTTTAGGACAAAGGAATCTGGGGTATAGGCTGTAAAGGTGCCGAGAAGTAGAGCCCGAACATACCTATGAGCAACAGTTGTAGGAACCGTTCTAAAACCGTAAACCCTAGACCCTAAACCGAGCACAGCCAAGAAGAGCCGACAGTGTCGCCCGAGGCGCTGTAAGCACCGCAGGTAGCTGCTGAAAGTGGGGTGCGTCGAGAGCCTGCGCGGCTTTATTGACTTCGCCAGCGATGCCACCCGAAGATTGCAAGAGACATGGTTGACCCCAGACATTTTGTCGGAGGCATGTTTCAGCTTTCTGAGCGAAGATGATCGTCACCGTTTTCTACAAGTGCGCGGGCTGAAGTCGAGAAAGTTCATCCCGAGAGGGGATTGCATGTGCACAACTGCTAGCTGCCTCGACTCAGCAGGCACTCGTGGGCGAGTCAACAAGATCTTGGAGAGCTGCGGCATTCAGGTTATAATTGAGAAGTCTCACACTCTAAACTAGTTTTTGTTCATGGCTGCTTTTGGCCACAGGCATTCACATTCCTCCTCGCCTCCTCTTCGTTTGCCTGTATCAGGGAGTCAGCCCTAAATGAAGTGACGCCAAACCCCAGACCCCTAAACCTGAAAAACAAATAGCCCGCAGAATTACCTTCGCCTTTTTTCAGTATTCTGTAAGCAAAATTGTGATGGTTTTTCCTAGCGCTCCTGATTAGTAATCTATACCCCAAAATCCCTTTCTAGTTTTAAATTAGCTGCGAAGACTCGGGTTTTTTCAGCATCCGGGCAGCAGTAGATTGCCGCACCAAATAGGACTTTCCGAAAATTAGGGTACCTTATTTTGGGGTCCTTATAATAAGGATCCTACTATTAAGGGTACTATATTAGGGTCCCCTATTTTCGGAAACCCCCAAATAGCCTACTGCAGATGGAAGTTGGCGGCCCATTCTTATGAAAGTGACAGCTACGATATACCCCGCAGATTATGCATGGAAACCCTTATCCCTACATGGGTAGTTTTCTAAATTAGGGTCCCTTCTTAGGTCCCCAATACAGTACGGCACCCTTATCAACGGGACCCTAAAAGGGACCCTAATTCAGAGAACTACCGACATGCTTCCGAAAATGAACAAAGAACCCAGATCTTAGACCCGAAACCCTAGGCTTAAAACCCTGCCAGCACATCTCCCAACTACCCTCTACTAAGCCCTAAATACCCACCATTAAGGACCATAAGGGCTCCATTAACGGATACTTGGGGGGGGTTGCTGGTAAACCCATAAACTCTAACACCCGGATAGAGAGCCCTGAAAAAAATTAGAATAGGGCTTGGAGTATACGATGGTATAATTACAATAAGGAACCCCGTATAGGGCCCTTAATAATTGGAGTATATTATGGTATAGATATAACAAGGAACCCCCCAAACCCTATTCTATTTATCAAGGCCCCCTACATTTGTGCACATTATAGTATAATGATAATAAGGAACCCCCAAAAAACCTATTCCATCTATTAAGGCCCCCCTAAACCCTAAACCCTTAACCCTTAAACCCTAAACCCTATTTCGTTTATTAAGGCCCCCCCCCTACATTTATGCTCTTCACTCCTTCATGGCGGTTTGGAGGTGAAGAAACCCAAGGCTCGCGGCGACCTCAGATTTTCCAGAAAGAACACATTGCATTTAACCAATAACGCGATGAAAAAATGCTGTAAAGCTGCAACAATCCCAGTAATGCTGTAAAAATATACTAGTAACGCTGTAAAGATACTAGTATGATACAGTAGTACTACTATGGATAAGCGGCTAGTAGTACTTTGACAATACTGTGACACGGCTCGAATGGTCCTTGGGGTATACGAATGCCAGCGAATTTGCCCAGAGAGCCCAATACCCTTTAATTAAGGAATATGCTGGAAATCATAATATTAAGGCCCCTATAGTTTAAGGTATATTCCTTGTTTACGGGGTATTGGGTTCTCTGGATGTTTGCACGACGCAAGATGCTCCCTGGAAACTTTGGTTCTAGGCACCGACACCTGGGTGCTGGCGTACGCTTAATCCTGGGTCCCTGTTGGCTGCCCTTTTACATTTTTGTTGTTATAAGAGAACCCAATAAGGATTAAGAATGATCATTTCTGTGTTTAGAAAACCCAAAAAGGATTAAGAATGATCGTTTTTGCTATTATAAAGCCCAATAAGGATTAAGAGTGATCATGTTTAATATAGCCCCAACAGTCCAACAGGGGACCAGTTAGCATGACACGCCCACCAGCTCACGAATTTCTGCATGTGTCTGCCTGCCGGTCTTCTCGAAAGAACATCGTGGACTGTTATTCATGGTCACAAGTCGTTGCGGTTCCGTATGTCTGTGATGTCTCATACATAGCATCGAAGTCGCTGCCAAGCAAACTCGTCACTCCGCAGCCCCTTAAACCCTAGACCCTAGATTCTTTCTACGATCTTGGAGAAGCATAGGAACGGGGCCTCAATAATTACCTTATTCTGGGAGGTTCCATATTTGAAGAAATATATTATGCAGGACCCCAAAGCTCTATTCTGATTATTGAGGCTCCCAATAGAAGTCTTTTGTAGATCCCTCATAGAGCCCTTTAAGGATCCCTTTAAAGGAACCTCCAAAACCCTATTCTAACTATTAAGGGCCTGACATTGCTGGAGCCCTGTAATCTCAGAGTAGAGCCCTCTCCTCGGATCCTTGGTATAAGAATCCCTCCTACTTCAAACTACAAAAAACCCTACGCTGTCTAGCGTTCCCTATAAATTTTCAAACAGGGGTTGCAACAACAAAACCTACAGGGAAACAGGTTTTCGACCCTACGGAGCCGAGAAAAGACGAAAATAACCGCACAAACCCTACACCCTTGGGAGGATCGGGCAGGCACCAAAAAGGAGTTCAACAAAAAGAACCCTAAACCCTAAACCTTACCCTAACTCCTAAACCCTATAGAACCTTTAAAGGAACCCTATAACCCTAACTTATAACTACCCATGAACCTCCAAGTAGGACCCTAACCCGTATTTACGCTGAGGCCCCGGCGAGAAGAAGCCCTCACCGGACGACGCGGCTGCAGCGAGCTGCATCCCCAGGGTTTAGGGCTTTAGGGCTTTAGGGTTTAGGGTTTAGGGCTTAGGGCTTTAAGGGTTTAGGGGTTTAGGGGTTTAGGGTTCAGGGGGTTAGGGGTTTAGGGGTTTAGGGTTTAGGGA
>CAJNJA010008597.1:273-15351 GCA_905231915.1 Symbiodinium necroappetens
GTTGCATGAAAGCTCAGACCCGCATCTGCCATTTTGCGCTTTCTCCGAAGCCGCATGGCATCCTCTGAGCCAGACTCTTCGCAAGCTTCCCAGGTCAAATCCGGGATGGACGACATTTGACTTGGTCCCTGCGAGGACCCCGTCATGGCTTCACTTCAGCTTCTCAAGCCAGTTCTGTGAGTTGTCTCGAGAAGTGATGCAGACAATTTACAGTTATGCACGTGGGACAATGCATGAAACCGAGACGCGCTGTGAACTTGCTGCATGGAAATGGCAATGAGCAATTTGGGCTTTCAAACTCGTCGGAGCTCGAATTAACACTGAGTCACGTATGCGCATGCACGCACGAATTACACCGGTAAGCAAAAGAAAAAAAGGAAACGCTTTCGTGTGTGTGTGAGGTTAGCATGTCATTGCCAAGCTGATGATAGGCAAAACCCAAACATGACATGACATGGCTAAGGACATGGCGACGGTAGCAAGCGCGCTGTACGTGTCCGGGTCGAGAAAGCCTGCTGCAGTGCAGTCGCTTTTTGACGCGGAGACCAAGTCTAAGTCTGGGTGCTTTGTGACCTAGCCAACGTCAGGTTGCCCAGAGCAGCAGTAAAATGTCACACAATCATGTTCTCCGCAAGTGCTCACACAGAATTGCTGATTTTGACCGCGAATTCCAGGGTGCACGAGGCGACGGGAATCGGAGTCTTCAAACTGAAGCTGCGGGCGACAGAAATGCAATTCGTGTGTGTGATATCTTAAGTTTTTCTGTGGAAAGGTTCCCTGTCGGTAGAAGCCGAAAAAACCTGTACAAGAGAGTGCTAATTTGGTCTGCTGTTCGCAACGTGCCCTGCGCTCACGGTCCACGACACCCGCCTTGCTTTTGCTACTGCGATCTCTGCGCCGTAAGGTCACTGGCCGATGGCGTGATCGCCAGAACCGTCCCGCAAACAGGACTGTCAGGCAAGGGCCAGGAACAGGACGCTTCCACAACATTATACTTTCCCGTCGGATTCTTGCGGATCTTGCACTCGCACACCGTGAGCCCCCGTGCCTCGAGCTTGTGCTTGAAGTTCTCCGGGAGCATTGCGAGGTTCAGCGCGTTGTCGACGTAGCCAACAGACACCCGCGTGCCACAGTAGCCGCGCCCCGCCGCAGAACGCAGTTTCTCTAGTATCTCCTTCTCGCAACTCTCGAACCATATCTCGAAGGCGCCACCCAATAGACCAAAGAAGTCAGAAAAGTTTACTATGCCTACGTGGGCAAAATCTAACTACAGCGGCAAATTTTAACTATGCAGCGGCACTTTGTTTTTTAACTTTGCATTTTGCCTTTTGACTTTGCAACTTGACTTCGTAGGCAAAGTTAGTTTGTATCATTTTTACTTCGTGGGCAAACATGAGTTGACTTCGTGGGCAAAAGTTTACCGCGAAGTCAAAACGAAACAGAGGAAGTTTCCACTAAACTTCCCTTAAACTGCCGGGGCCGGCCGGGGCCGAAGAGCAGTTTCTCCACAGAAACTTCCTCACTCGTTTTGGCAAACTTCCTCTGTTTTTTTGTTGGGTTTGTAGCTAAATCGCACACAGCAAGTTTGCTAAAATAGAAGTACATCACTGTTTTTACTGTTTTTGTCACTTGAGAGTTATTATACTTGGAGAGACTTGAGAGTTACTTGAGGGAACGGAAAGCGACTCGCTTGCAGCCCCGCTTCGCTTTCAATAGGACAGCAGGGGTCTGCTGATATTGCTGTACACGGACACACCTTGAATAGAGCAGATGCGATATAGGCATGCCAAGGGAGTATAGCAAAGTAGATGTTTCTAGAAAGGATACATACATACATCAATATATATATATATATATAGGACACAATCAACATGAAAAGGCTGGAATAGAACTGTTGGCGGCTGTGCGGCCATGGCAGGGCCGTGAGTGATCCAAGTTCTGCAAAGCTTTCCTGGCTGCGGTTGAGTGAAAAACATAGAAGCAGCAGCTCCAGGGCTCTCGATTTGCTTTCCAAAGCTGTGAGTGTTTGTGTGTGTGCATCTTCTGTGCTGGATGAGCCTGCTACACATCCGCATTCGGAGCTTCTCAGTGTGTGGTGTCAGCATAGGCTTTGAGGGAGACTGCTTGTGAGCAGTTTCAGCATGGCTTCCCTTGCTCTCCGGGTGAAGAACCGTGTAGTCGCCGATCCTAGCATCGGCCTCTCCGACATCCAAGATGTCATCAAGACGTGTTTGGACGTCGCTGGCGACTACGACCTCCTAAAGTACCTTGGAACACCACCCAACTTGTCGTGGAAGACAGCAGCATGCCCGGATTGGCTGACAAGGTTGCAGCAGCTGTTTACCGGCCTGCTGAAGTTGGCTCCGAACTGCTGCCTCGCCGGCAAGAAGGTCCGTGGAGCGATTGAGAAGATGTGCGAGCCCCCTTCGAAGGTGAACTTCTCCAAGAAGTCCACGGCGGACTTCGTCGACATGTGCGACGAGACCATCCGCATAGGCATGGCCCAGCTTCGCAATCTTCAGGGCAGCGAACTTCTTCGTCAGCGGTGCTTCAAGAAAGCAGACGGCGACCAGATCGCTGTGTTGCAGCGAATGTTGGCGATGATCGAGGTTGAGGACAGCCAGGAAGTCGCTGCCCCCGCCAACGAGACTCCGGCTACTTCCCAAGCTTTGGTGTCAGTGCCTCCCGTACCGCCGTCCTGGAAGCAAGAGGGCACCTCGGGCATGATCCCCAGCACCTTTCAGATGCCAGAGCCCTCGGCCCCTGCTGAGGCACCGATCAACTTGATCATCGACTTTGACTCCGCCGCCGCCGTCTTTGAGAGAATCGCGAACAAGAAGCGGCCTGAGAGCACTCCGCCGTCGATGGAGCTGCCGCCGCGACGGCCTGCGACTGCGAAGGCGATTGCAGGTACGTCTCCAGATGACTGCTTGCTTCAAACCGGCTTAAAGAAGGTTCTCCCGGACTTGTCAGTCAAGGATGCTGCCATCCTCGCGGATTTGGACGAGCAGAAGCCGATCAACGACGGCCACAAGAGCCAGCTTGCGAGGATGAAGGCCTCGTACTTCGACGACCCTTGCTCCTCCAAGGGGCGAGGGCGAGGAGGCCGGGGCCGAGGAGGCCGTGGTCGAGGTCGTGGCAGCAAGGCCGGGATTTCGCCCTGATCTTTTCAAACTTTTATGATTCTTCTTCCTTTGTTCGCCTTCGTTGTTCATTGATTTCAGTCAGTATTGCAGGGCCAGAAGATCGGTAAGAAGAGCAAGGTTGAGGACTCCACGAAGGAGCCGGCTGAGACGGCAGATGGCCCAAAGTCGGAAGTGGCGAAGAACCAGAAGCCCAAGCAGCCGCTCGAGGAGGTGGCTCAGCCGAAGGCAAAGAAGGCGAAGAAGACGAAGAAGATTGCAGTCGAGAAAGAGTCGCTCGACCAGGTGGCTGAGCCGGAGGCGAAGAAGCAGAAGCTGCAGCAGCTCGACACTGAGGTGGCTCAGAGCGAGGCTGAGCAGGACGTGGAGCCCGTTCTTCGGCGAAAGCGGGAGAAAGGCAGGGCCAGCTTTGCAGAGGCCCCTGCCGGCGATGAGATTGAGAAGGCGGAGGCGACGACCGAGAAGCCCAAGGCCTACAAGAGCTCGGAGAGGAAGCGAATTCTGAGTAGAGCCTATCATAAGGCCAGGAATGATGCTGAGAAGCGGGGCCTCGACCCGGAGGCCGCTAAAGAAGAGGCGAAGATTGCCTCTGCTAAGGCTTGTGCTGAGTACGATGCTGAGCACGAGGGGGCCGAGTGAATCTGTGGCATTGCTGTGTGCGAAATATATTTTGGTAAATAGTGTGGCGTAGATGAAAGCACTCCTTGTCAAGTCCTCCTTCTGATCATGTGTTGCAAGGCACACATTGCTGCAGGGCACTGCCGATTTTGATCACCGCTGGCCTCCGCTTTTGAGTTTTAGCAAAGAAAGTTCCCTCGGCTTACGAAGCCTTTAGCTGCTCACGATGCCCTGAGCTATAGATCCATCCTGAGATTTCGACAGCAGCAAGTGCTTGACACGAAGAAATGATTGGGGCCTTCGCTCTTATAGTTTGGCATAGCACACTTTTTTCGATCTTCGCTCTGTTTGGCTGCCGAAGACATTTCTTGGATTGGAGGCTCTGGGCTTGAGCTTTCGGGTTATAGGGGGTTTAGAGTCAAATAGGGCCCCTAAACCCTAAATCCTCATCCCTAAACCCTAAACCCTTCTAGATTGGCATAACACATTTTTTTCGAACTTCGCTCTGTTTAGGGGGCATATGTAGTACACTTTTATGGGTTGGAGGCTCAGGGTTTGGACTTTCGGGGTATTATAAAGGGGGCTCAGAGTTAGGCCTTTCTTTGGGATCTTCGCCTGTACTTCGTGGCATGACACACTTTTTTCGAACCAAGCACGGCTTATAACCAACTGTTTCGGATTGCAGGCTCAGGGTTTGGGGTTTGGGCATTAGGGTTGTAGGGGGGGTTAGGAGTCGACTAGGGCCAAGTTTGGGATCTTCGCAAGGTTGGCATAACACATTTTTTTCGAACTTCCCTCGGTTTAGTGCAGAACAAACTTTGTTGGCTTGGACCCAAAAGGTTTCGGCCTTGGGTTGTTCGGACCCTAAACCCTAAACCCTAAATTAGTGGGTTCAGGGCCAAAAAAGGCTTCTAATTTGGGATCACCACTTACAGTTTGGAAGAGCACATTTTTGGATTGGAGGCTCAAGGTTTGGGCTTTCGGGTTATAAGGGTTTTAAAGTCGAAGAGGGTCTAGTTGGGGTCTTTGCTTATATAGGCTTCGAAGCGCATAATCTTAGGAACACCTTAAAGACCTCGAGCCCCAAAGCTTCAAGCTCAAAGCCGAAACCCTGCCGCTGAAACCTGGCCAACCGTAAAGCCCTCTTTTCTAAGTAAGGTTTAGGAGCCCTGCAGCATTACCACCCACTACCAGACCGTTTATAAGCCTCAGCTTCAACCTCCGCCACAGAACCAAGACCCCTCAAGCAAGACCTTTCAGCAGCCTACGGGCTTTACCCGAAACTCGATCCCTCACGCGGGGGGTGGGGGGGGTCGGGGTTACTTGAGAGCCACGTGAGAGAGTCGTACTTGAGAGAAATTTTCTGTGTGTTTGTGGCCGCTTTTCCGAGATCAGGACTACAACAGATGAAGTTCGTCATTGAGTAGCTGTAGTAGCAGCCGCTTGACTGTGATTTTTCACCATTGCATCCTTCAACTTGTCCATTCTAGGAACAGTGTGTTGATGTAGCACTAGACATAGGATTGTCACACAAGGTCGCATGTAGATTCTAAAGATTCTTCTGTTTGCCCTCGATGGAGTCACGTGTCTACATATCGTCGCTGCCCTGGGCCGTTTCCAAAGCTGCGATAATCAACCTGCTATCAGAGCACAACCTGGTATCGGGACACATACAAGTGGTGAGAAAGGGAAGTTTCCTTCAGAATGGGAGCTTTTGCTCGGCCTTCGTGACTTTCGACAATGCTGACATGGCCGTACGGGCTATCGGACTGCTGGATGGGAGAGTGGACTCTCGATTTGGCCCGGTTGCTTTGAAAGCTGAAATGGCGAGGCCGAAGCCCACGATTCGACCGAGGTCGAGGACACCAGTTCGTGTGCCACAACCAAAAGTGCAGGCGACTTGTGTTGCAAACCCACCTGCTGTAGCCGAGAACAATGACAACACGAACGAGACGACAGCTGCTGTAGCCGAGAACGATGACAACATGAACGAGCCGACCGCTGCTGTAGCCGAGAACGACAACAACGAGGCGACTTTAATGAGCTGACAAAACAGAATTTGCTCATTTATGTGGCCCCGAAGACTACCCTAAACCCTATAAAGCCTATAAAAACCTGAAAACCCTAAAAACCCTAAGCCCTAAATCCTAAATACCCTATTGGCCAGGACGACAAAGCGAACACGCCCCACGATCCGACCACACCTGCTGACGACCCGAAGTCTAGTGGTGACGAGTCTGGTGCTGACAAGCCGCAGAACAAGCCGGACGAGGCGACTTTATAATGATCAGACAGAATAGAATTTCGTCATTTATGTAGTTCAGAAAAACTACCCTAAACCCTATAAGCCCTAAACCCTACACCCTAAGTACCCTATTGGCCAGGACGAGGGGGCGAACACGCCGCACGATCCGACCACACCTGCTGACGACACCGAGGAGTCTAGTGGTGACGAGTCGGGTGGTGACAAGCAGCAGGAGAACAAGCCGAACGAGGCGACTTCAATGATGAGACAAAATAGAATTTCGTCCTTTATGTAGTCCAGAAAAACTATACCCTAAACCCTATAAGCCCTAAACCCTAAATACCCTATTGGCCAGGACGACAAAGCGAACAGGCCGCACGATCGGAGGACGCCTGCTGACGACACCGAGTCTAGTGGCACCGAGTCGGGTGGTGACACGCCGCAGAACAAGCCGGACCAGGCGACTTTAATGATCAGCTAAAATAGACTTTGGTCATCTTGGTAGCCCAGAAAAAGTACCCTAAACCCTACAAACCCTAAACCCTACATACCCAATTGGTCAGGACGAGGAGTTGGTGGTGGATGAGAGGTCTCCGACGTCGCCGGCAGATGAAGTGATCCGCAAGTATTTGTTAGGTGTGGCACAGCAGAGCTCAGACTCGGAGAGTGTTTGAGTATCGCCACTAAACGGCATTTCAGCACCCTAAACCCTAAACCCTTCATAGCCCTAAATCTTCAGCACCCTGTTCAGCCCAGGGTCTTGGGCCTGCTTTGTTTGCATGTGACAACTTAGGCCTCTTGCTGTGTTCAGTTTCAGAGGGCTTGCTCAATTCCATTTCAAGCCGGGTTCAGGGTTTCCATGTTCGGGATGATACCAGATACAGAGCGAACTCCGAGGATGTGCATGGAAGGTTGCCAGGCACAAAGCACAGGCTCTCTCGTGTAGCTGTTTGGAAGCCCAAAACTATTCTCTGCTATCTAGCACCTCTATTTCAGGATTGTGAAACTGTGCCAACCCGAAGCCCCAAACCGCACACCTCGTACCCCAAACCCCCTAGCCCCAAACCTAAACCCAACAAACACTATATTGCTATACTAGTACAACTGCTACTATAGTGCAAGTGTACCAGCCAGCCTGGAGAAAGGATGCACATGAGAGGCTTTTTGCAGGGGGCACCACCTGTGCCTTAAGGGCACGACCTGAGAGGACCAGCTTTCACACGGAGAGGTGAAAATCAGGTGAGCCGGAGCGAGTTCGTCTGCCACATGGAGGAGGAACAGGGTTTTTCGGATTCGGGGTCCAGGTTCTGAGTTTCGGTAGACACAAGGAAAACTGTTTTCGGGACAAGCAAGCTTCGAAGGAGTGTGGGGGAATTTTCGTCTAAAGTTCCAGGTAGAAAGGGATAAGCTTTGTGGAAGTTTGGTGTTAGTTTTGGAGAAACTTCCACAGGGGGGCCAGGAACTTTAGTAGAAGTTTAATGGAAACTTCCACTAGGGGCCAGGAACTTTGGTAGAAGTTTAATGGAAACTTCCACTAGGGGCCAGGAACTTTAGTAGAAGTTTAATGGAAACTTCCACTAGGGACAAGGCAGTTTAGTAGAAGTTTAATGGAAACTTCCACTAGGAATCGAGGCAGTTTAGTAGAAGTTTAGTAGAAACTTCCACTCACAATCGGAAGTTTTAGTAGAAGTTTATTAGGTGCTGTGTGGAAGTTTCAAGCATGGTTGTGTGCAAAAACCCAGGTAAAATAACAAATCCAGATCCAAACTTCTACCAAAGTGCAAATAAACTTCCCACAAAGTGCCAACAAACTGCCACCAAACTTCACCATTGTCTAGTGGAAGTTTCCATGAAACTTCCACTAAACTGCCACACTATGCAGAGGAAGTTTCCACTAAACTTCCACCAAAGTGACACCTAGCCAAAGGAAGTTTCCACTAAACTTCCACCAAAGTGACACCTAGCCAAAGGAAGTTTCCATGAAACTTCCACCAAAGTGACACCTAGCCAAAGGAAGTTTCCATGAAACTTCTACCAAAATGACAGATAGGCAGAGGAAGTTTCATGGAAACTTCTGCTAAACATACCCGATAGCTACTGGAAGTTTCTTCGAAACTTCTGTCAAACTTCCCCAGTAGCTAGAGGACGTCTTCTCCAAACCAAAGCACCCAAGCACCAGCCCAAAGAAACCTAAGCCTTAAATCCGCTTTCTCCAAGCCAAAGCAGCCAAACCCAGCCCAAAGAAACCCAAGCCTTATATCCACCCAAACCCCAGCCTAAAGAAACCTAAGCCTTAAATCCTCCCAAACCCCAGCCCAAAGAAACCTAAGCCTTATAAATCCTCCCAAACCCCAGCCCCAAGAAACCTAAGCTTTATATCCCCGAAACCCTACAAACCCGGGGGTGGGGACACCTGAGAGCCACTTGAGAGAATCGTGCTTCAGAGAGGGATCGTGCTTCAGGGAGGGAAAGTCTGCCAGCCCAAAGAAACCTAAGCTTTATATCCCCAAAACCCTACAAACCCGGGGGTGGGGACACCTGAGAGCCACTTGAGAGAATCGTGCTTCAGGGAGGGAAAGTCTGAGAAACTAAAGCCATGTTGTTATAATTTGAGCCAGCCTGATCTTATAGGATCCCCAAACTCCCTGTAGGTTGCATATCATGTTGAGTTTTCTCCTCCGCCAATCTTGTTTTATTAGAAGTTTTTTGCAATAGCTGTAGCAACTTCTAGTGCCCTTGCCGCTTAGCTTTGGTGTCCGGGCGACAGGATGCCAGCATTGTCCAAGATGGCCAAGACGGTCCTTAAGAAGCCAGCAGCTTCCGGCTCCCTCAAGAAGCCGGCTGCTGTCGGGTCCATCAACCAGTCCATCGTGGACATGAAGCAGGCGGCCAAGATGAAGACGGGCGACGAGGACGAGTCCGAGCAGGACTGCGAAGACGGTGAAGACATTCACCGGGACAAGGGCAAGAGTATCAAGTACAGGAAAATGAGGGATTCCTTGCCAGAGTTTGTCGTAGATCTGGTGGAAAACCAGGCCCACAAAGCCGCGAGCCCAAGAGCATTCCAGACGGAGTGCATCAACAAGATGTTCAAACGCAACAAGAGTGGCAAGCTGGAACTCACTTTGGACAGTGGCATCTTTCAGCAGCACAAAAAGCTGTACAAGGAGAAGTTCCAGAAAGACGAATCGATCGCATACCCGGAATCCATCATTAAGGGCATGTTTTTTGGCGGCAGCGACGCCAAGTTCGAGGCAGCCCTTGCCAAGAAGGAAATCAAGCAGGTGGAGAGCGAAGATGCCGATGATGAGGCGAGGTACTTCGCATTCCGCACCATGAAGGTTGGTACCAAGCGAGGCTTCCAGGATGAGCACCAGATCGGCGGCCACAAGAAGGTGGACAAGGACACTGCCGAGGTTCTGAAGGAAGCCCTGCAAAGTGTGGGGTGGTACTTCAAGTACAGCAACAAGGATGCTATGGATTTCGCGAACGGCAAGAGGATCCCGGAGAACATCAAGAAAGTGTTGGAGAATTCCTTGCTTTCGCAGGAGAAGCTGGCCAAGGAAGGTTTGGACCTGACGAAATCTTGGTCTTTCGGGGACTCGCCCGAGTTTCGCCAGCTCAAGAAGGGCTGCAGCTTGTGCAAGACCTATGCCACCAAGATCCAGCACATCATCGAGTTCCGCGAGCTCCCGGATGAGCAAGAAATGAACAAGGAGAACTTTGATGCTCTGCTGGTTGAGATGGCAAAGCACACGGAGGCCTACAACGGCTTGGTTGAGTCGTGCAAGGGCCGTCTCAATTCTCGCAGCAACTGAGAGATGTAAAGCTGTGATCTTTAAAGGCATCTTACAGCATGCCATCTCCTTTTCAGGGCCACGTTTTGTTTTCCAGGTGATGGTCCAAAACTTTTGCCTCTGGGGCTCACTCCAGGTGATTCCGCCGAAAACCGAGCAAGTTCACGCACAGTGTCGAAAAACTATGGCTTCGTGTGCTGAAGGTAAGGCTACAACGAGTTTAAAGCCAAAGAGGGCTTAGTTTGGGATCTTCGCTTAGACTTTGCGATAGCACACTTTTTTCGAACTTCGCTCTGTTTAGGGGCATAACAGACTTGTTTGGATTGGAGGCTCTGGGTTTGGGCTTTCGGGTTATAGGGGGTTTAGAGTCAAATAGGGCCCCTAAACCCTAAACCCTCATCCCTAAACCCTAAACCCTTCTAGATTGGCATAACACATTTTTTTCGAACTTCGCTCTGTTTAGGGGGCATATATAATAGACTTTTGTGGGTTGGAGGACTCAGGGTTTGGACTTTCCGGGTATTAAAGGGGGCTTATAGAGTCAAATAGGCCTTAGTTTGGGATCTTCGCTTAGACTTTGCGATAGCACACTTTTTTCGAACTTCGCTGTGTTTGGGGGCAGAACAGACTTGTTTGGATTGGAGGCTCTGGGTTTGGGCTTTCCGGTTATAGGGGGGTTTATAGTCAAATAAATAGGCCCCTAAGCCCTAAACCCTCATCCCTAAACCCTAAACCCTTGTAGATTGGCATAACACATTTTTTTCGAACTTCGCTCTGTTTAGGGGGCATATGTAATACACTTTTATGGGTTGGAGGCTCAGGGTTTGGACTTTCGGGGTATTATAAAGGGGGCAAAGAGGCAAATACCCAAGCCCGCGAACACCAAGACAACAACGAAGCCTCTCTGTAGACAAAGTACCAACCAATACTTTCTTCGTGTGGCCACACTGCAGACCCAATACCAGAGTCCAAATCATTATACTGTACACACGAGCTCTTCTTATAACACCTCAGCCTTGAACTTGGGGCCCCAGAGCTTCCCGCATCGCCGTGGTTACAGCTTTGGAAATGGTGTGGTGTTTGACCTTCTAGCACAGACTGTTGTGGTGTTTCAAAGTCTTTGCATCGAGATGAATAATCTTCGGGCTTTTTTTGCAGCTGCATCTCGAAGGCTCTGACGAGCAGGAGTTTCTTAGGTCCCTCAGGTCCCTCAAGTCCCTCAAGTCCCTCAAGTCCCTGAAGTGAAACTCTCTCAAGTGAAACTCTCTCAAGTGAAACTCTCTCAAGTGAAACTCTCTCTCAAGTGTCCCTTGCTGTCGTGTCGGCACAGGATGAAGAGTCTGAGAGTTGGGCCCCACAGGAGCAAGAAACCGCAGTAACACCATGAAGTTGCAGTTTAGGGGCGAAAGCATCAAGATATAAGGGTTCAGCACTATTATAGAAGTAAAAAGCCTAATAGGGTATTTAGGGATTTCGAGTTTAGGATGGGCGGTTACACCCAAATCCATGCCTTAGTATATAAGGGTCCTTCCCAAAGCATTCCTCACATGCCGCCGAAGCATAAGCGATCTCGCTCTCGCTTTGGTGGTCTCCGTCAAAGACGGAAGCAGGCCAAAGTGGAGGAGCAGACACAGATCATGGGGCATTCAGTTTTAGCATCATTCCTTCTACAGCTCTTCGCCTGGGGCGAAATGTCTGCACAGCGACTGCAGAAGCTCGCAAGTCTCGCCATGGAAGACATTGAGGCCTGCATGAATGGAACTGAGCATCTTCAAGATTTGAGGAACATGGCCAAGATTGGCACCCACGGCCATCATCAAAACAAATGCTATGCCGACCTCATGAGGCAATGCCTGGATATATCGATTCCACGACCTTTTGTCGCAACAATTCCATTTGTGAAGCCCTTGAATGATCAGTTTCAATCCCTGCTTTTACCCCACGAGCTTTTCAGTGCCATATACCATTCCTATAAAGGTGCCTGGAGGCAAAGCATATATGGAAGTGCCGATTCCGTTCGCAGGTTTTGGGAAGCCCAAGAATCTCATCCCCAGATGGTTGGCCACCCAGTTTCTTTCAAGCCGAACAGGTTTACTTTGGCAATACCTATATCAATGCACGGAGATGATGTCCCCGTGACGGGGGTTGGGAAGGCTTGGACAGGTAAACTGACCCAGTGGTGCTGGGCAAGCCTTCTGGGCCGTGGTGGCACAAGCGAGGTTCTTTTTTGGGTTTATGGCTTGTTCGAGCGACTCCGAGCCCCCCTCGAAGCTGGAAGGGAGAGTACACTTCACAGCTTTTTTCGAATTCTCCGATGGTCTTTTCATTGGCTGTTCAAGGGGGTCTTTCCGGACAGAGACCACAACGGAGTTAAGCCACACACAACTACTTTAGTACAGTTTTCGTTTTTTTTTGGGTCAGTTGATGTGTATTGGGTATAGTAGTATATGTTTGGCTATTCCAAGAGCCCAGGTACTCCAAGGACTCGGTCCAAGGCAAGAAAGCCTTGACTTTCTTAGCCGATGGATTTTATGGTGTGCTCTGGACGATTATCGGTGATTTAGATTATTTTGCGGCCACTCTTCAGTTACCGAGGTTCTCGCTGATGTCGGGGCCTTGTCCCCTGTGCAGGTGCACAGGGCACGGCGATCGCAGCTGGACTGTTTTTGGACCCAATGCCGAATGGCGAAAGCACATGTGGACAACAGCCGACTGGTTGAAGTGGGATGCAAGGTCACCCTGTCCTTTGTTTGCTGGCGAGGGCGGGATCACCGCTTTGGCAGTGGGCCTGGATTGGCTCCATTGTAAATATTTGGGAACAGATATGCACATGTACGGTTCCATTCTCAAGCTTTTGTGTTTCTTTATATTACCTTCTTCAGCGATCAACAACTTGCAAACAGTGTGGGGGGACATCAAGTCTTTCTACAAGGAGCTCGGGACTCCTGTGCGGTACAAATACATTACAAAGTTGTCTATGTTTATACCAGCCAAAAGCCCGTATCCGAAGCTTCGTGGAAAGGGGGCCGAGGTCAAGTATCTCTCCGAGGTGATGCTCAAGCTGTGGCAGAAATACTTGAACCCACATCTTCGAGTTCACAAACAAATCGAGCTGATGCTACGTCTGAATGCTGCCGTCGAACAGACAATCATCGATTATCGTGAAGCCCTTTTCTTCCCGGCTGCAGTGGCAGCAACCTTCGCGACACAAGTTGAAAAGTACCTACTGCTGCTGACGGCGGTTGCCGAGCATTACTTGGAAGAGCGACTCTTCGACATCACATCAAAGGCCCACTTCGTCCAACACTGTGCTCTACAATCCCACACCCTCTCCCCCAGAGCTATCTGGTGTTTTATGGGGGAGGACATGCAAAAAAAGATGCAAACATTGGCGAAGGCATGTGTAAAGGGCCAAGGGCCCGTGCAAGCAACTCGAAAAGTTGCACAGCAGTACCGATTGGCCTTGCACTTGCAGCTGTCGCAGCTGGATGACTGAAAAAGAACGGACGAGTTTACAGTTTTGCCGGCTATTTGAGACCTTTTGTTTGTGCAGTTATTCGTATATAGTTTCATGTTTATTTACAGATATGGGGTGCCATTTGTATATATCTGTATATACATACATACAGATAGATAGATAGGTGCCTTCATGGCTCATCTTGCTCATTCTGGGTGTTCTCTTTGACTTGGGGTGACTTCCAGCTTCTACTTTTTCGGTTTCGTGCAGCAGAACCCAAACCCCGAATCTGCAGCTCCAATACCGGTATCGTTCTTGCAATCCTAAACCCCCAAAGCCCAGAGCAAGCCGTTTGCAGTTTATGCAACCCTTGAAGGTCTCAAACTTGGTCCGAAACAAGCCCAAGTACTGAAGCCCATCCGTGTCAAGCCCCCGAAAACAATCGTATCTAGGCCCGAAACATAGCCCAACCCCCCACGAAGCAGTCTTATCCAGCCCGAAAACAAAGCCATTCTGTTTCAACAGCCCCCAAAACACCTTCATCCAACCCAAAACAACAGATAGCCTCCATGTGTAACAGGGACAAAGAGAACAGACATGATTGCAAGCAAGGAGAAAGCAGAGATACCACCTGAGAGTCACATGAGAGGTATACCCACTTTGGAGGGCAGTGTTCCGAAGCCAAATTTCGAAGCACTTTGAAGGAAGTTTGAGAGGAAGTTTGGTGGAAGTTTAAAACAAACTGCTTCAAAACTTCCACCGGCGCCAGAGGAAGTTTCCTGGAAACTTCCTCTCCGGAATTTTGACTTCGGCCTGCTCATTTTAAGTTTGGCGGCAAATTTTGCCCGCAGCGGCAAACCGAAGTTTTACTACGAAGTTAAAATTTTAACTTTGCAAGTTGACTTCGAAGGCAAAGTTAAAACAGGCAAAGTTAAAATTTTTAACTTTGGATACGAAGTCAATTTTCTGACTTGTTTGGTCTATTGGGCACTCTGGGGATCCTCGCTGAAGCGTCGCAGCACCTGCAACCAGTCAGCGTGCGTGGCTCGGACTTTGACATCTGGAGACCAGGAGCAGCAAATCTTCAGAATGTCGTACTTGCCACACGATTGGACCGCGCACTGGCACGACAGGCCGCGTGCTTCCAGCTTCCGCACCATGAGGCCTGGTAGAGTCGTCAGGTTCATGTCGTTGATGTAACCGACACGCACCTCCCCCTTATATTGCGAAGCACAGGCGGCCTTCCGCAGACCCTTCCAAATTTCTTCTTCACGCGCCTGGTACCAATTCTCGAAGGGATCTCGACTGATGCTTTGCAACTCCAATGCCCAGTTCGGCCTCGTTGTCTCCATGGCTGCGACGGCTATGACAGTGCTACAAACACACGTAGTTTGGACTCCAGCGTCTAGGCGTTAAACGGTTCAGGTCGACTGCCGGAAGGCTCCAAAGTCATGCTTTGAACGATGTTTGATACATACGAGAGTATCGAGTCTACGAAGTCCTCGTACGTACACGAGCACTCTCGTATGTATACGAGAGTCTTCGTATATTTTAAAGCATGCAGAGGCATGTGCTTATGCATGCAAGCGGATTGCAATTGGTGGCGTGGGTCGGGCGGATGGGTTCTGTGGGTTGCCATTGTTGTGGCTGAGTTGGCTGGGAGGCCTGGGCTAAGTAAATCCATGGGTGGATATGGCTGGCTGCATGACTGTGCGCCATGGTGCTTAGAACCGAAGGAAACGATGGCGTTGCCGACGCAAGTGCAATGGAGATTGAAACGCCAATTTGGGATGCTGGCGTTCGCGCTCCCAACGCCAC
>CAJNJA010008598.1:0-16448 GCA_905231915.1 Symbiodinium necroappetens
CCGGGCCATTCACCAACTCCATGGCGATGTAGAGGTACCGAGGATCCTCGCTCCATAAAGCATATAGGCCTCTAAGTAGCTCCTTTTTATGGTTTAACTTTAGAAATCTATACGGTAATCCCACAACGGAACTAAAGCATACCTTAAGCTGCCAAAACCCACTTTTTTGGTAGGGTCCCTATAAATTCCATATTAGGGTTTGTAATGAGAACCTACAAAGTAGTAGGTTTTGGTAGGTTAAGGTACATCCTAAATCCCAAACCCTGAAACCCCCCCCCCCCCTCCGGGGCACGGCGCCAGGTCGAGCTCAAACCAGAGTAGCAGATCCGTAATTGTTCGGAGGGGTAGGAGTAGGAGTCGGAGTAGGAGTTGTAGGAGTAGGAGTAGGAGCCGCAGCAGCAGCAGGAGCGGAATATCAAAGTAGGAGTAAGTTAGGAGCTGTTGAAAGCAGCATAAGTAGTGGCAGTACTGGTAGTAGCAGTAGTCGTCGTCGTAATTAGTTCTCAGATGTTCGAAGTAGACGTCGTCGTAATTAGTCGTCTACTACCACTACTACCCCTAAGACTCCAAGTATACAAATAGTACCTGCTTTGGGGTCTAAAGTTTATAAATGGTACCTACTTTGGGCCATTTGGAGTCTTACGGCACTACTACTCTACTACGACACCACGACGACCAGGAGACGAGCAGGAGAAGGAGGAGGAGTGTGAGGCTTAGGGTTTAGGGTTTAGGGTTTTGAGGTGCAGGAGACAAAGGACGCCGACTAGGACATCATCGCGCTTTCCTACAGATATCAGCATATACTAGCTTTCTGCATCGACCACATGACTGTCACGTGCCGCGGTGCCCATCCCAAATATCATGCTGCACCATGAGCATGAAACTACTACCAACAATATCTACTCATCATGGTCATCAAGGTCATGTTCATCATCATCATCATCGTAGTGTTCTTATTCATCACTGCGGCTGTCACCGGCAGGGAACACAGTTCTAGCAACAGTTGCCATTGCACCACTCATCTTGACAACACTAATCAGTGCTGGCAGGGGGCGTAGGGAATGAAGGTATGCATGCACGAACACATGGGCGGCAGAATGCGAGAAAGCGAACTGTGCAGTCTTCGAGGCTTCCATGAGTCATCAACAGCGTCCGCCGCTCTGAAATTTCAACAGAAATTCAATGTAGACAACTGTCCAAATGCTCACAGACACCCCACCCCAAACCCTCACCCTAAATCTCTAGAGGCCCCCCAAAAGCAAGGCTCGTTTCTCTCCCAAGCTGGTGCAAGGATGGGTTAAGCATCAGGGTTTTGGGTGCTCATGGCTCCGAAAAGTCGCAAAATGTGCATGCGACAAGGGGGCCCAGCAAGCACAACTTGCCCTGAATCAAAATGATCAAAAGCCTTTGCTGAATTAAGCTGTATTGGGCTTGCTGGGAAGTGTTGGGAATGCCGGCGATGTGCTCATGCATTTCCCAGGAAAACACAACTGGCACACATGCTCTGCACTTGTGCCGCTCTGCGACGACGGTAGTTTGCCTTCGCCCGGTTGGGCGGATTGGCCGTGACTTTTCAAGGGCCAGGGCGTGCGTCGCAAATTTGAGGCTGGGACCGACCGACTGAAATTACTTACAGAACGTGCTTCACAAACAGGAGACCAAGAAGACTGAGCGCAAAAGGATAATATCGGGCGAGATCATCAAGGAAGACTAGTTTATGTGCAGGAGTGTGGTGCCTTGATCAATACCCTCCCCTCCTCCCCCTACCCCTGTCCCCGTGCTGTGGCGGTGGGACTGGCACCACTGTCAGTGTTGTTTAGGGCAGTACGTATTAGTGGAAGAAGCAATGAATAGTAGTGGTAGTGGTAGCGGTAGCACAGTGTATGGTGGCAGTACCAGTTGTACTTCTAGTGATAGTGGTGAAAGCATAAATATTCGCACTACCCATAGGCCCCTAAGTAGTTCCTTGTTGGGATTACCTTATAGGATTCTAGATATAAACCATAAAACGGAACTACTTAGGGGCCTATGGGTAGCAGTGGCAGTAGCAGCCGCAGCGGACTGAGTACTTTCTTATGACCCAACTAACTTGTTGCGGCATCCCGGAGGCGATCGGCCAACTCGGGGTTCCCCAACTTAGGGTTTAGGGGTTAGGGTTTTAGGGTTTAGGGTTTAGGGTTTAGGGTTTAGGGTTTAGGTTCAGGGTTTAGGGTTTTAGGGTTTAGGGCCGTTTGGCCTTCAGGAGCGAACATTAACCCCCTGAGTACAAAGACGAAAGGGTCCGGCACTAACGAGAGCAAACTGCTTGATGCTACGACGAGGATGCCCAAAGCTTGCTTACATCCTGAACCCTGAAACCGGGTTGCTAAGAAGGAGCTTGCTAGCAGGAACACCGAGACACTCAAAGTGCTGTAAAGAGCAAAGTAGAGACAGGAGCCAAAATCCAGCAGGCACGGCTGCAAGAAACCTAGCCGAGTAACGGTTTAGGGTTGGCGTTGGAATGCACGGGGTTCATCGGTAGAAGAGTGCAGCACAAATCTCCCCCCGCATGACGGTTGCTGCGGACTCCATTGTCTGCCTACAGTGAACCACTCGGTCTCGGGACTGGAGAAGGTGTCAGTTCCTAGCTATCAAAGTTTCCAGTGATTGGTTGATATGGGCCCCATGCTGCACTGTACACTCCAGGATCGGATAGCATTTGCTGAACGGATCCATGCAAGGCAGAATGCAATCGAGACAGCAAGTGCCGGCAACCAGAGAAGCGCAACAGGGCAAGCATCGAAGACGAGCCCTCTAGGTTTCTACTTCGGGGCCTATGGGTAGAGCTGGGGTGAGCGACTGAGCGAGCCTCATAGTTGCTGATCCTCGTGCTTAGCACTCCGTCTTAGCTCTGGTATGCTAGGGTTTAGGGTTTAGGGTTATATCCTCGTCCCGACCGTTCGGGCTTCAACCTTGAAGAAGGGCTCTGAACAGAACTGCGGAGGAAAATCCTGAGGTGCTGACCAAAAGCCCTAGTTGGCCCGACAGCCCCTATTCTTCGATTCAAGACATAGGGCTGCAGGCCTTGATCGTTTGTGACAGTCCCTACTAGGGTCCATGCACTCATAAAGTATGTACTTTGGCCCCGAAGCACCCACATGGGGACGACTTTAAGGCCAGAGAATATACTATTTGGGTGCATGGACCCTTAGGGAGCCTGATTTTCTGCACGCAATGGCTTTAGATTGATTGATCGTGTAACATCCCAAGCATCCTCAAGCCGTACACAGAGCCTCACAATCACTACCTCCCTAGAACTCTGAACCCAACCTTGAACTACCTCAGGGACCTTCGTCTTAGACATTGGAGTATTACATGTCAAAATCCTGCACCTTCAGATATCCCGAAGCTCGAGATCTTCCCTCTGCAGGCCTCAAACCACAACGAGGGTTTGGGCTTGCCATGAAGGCTTTTAGGGTTTAGGGGTTTAGGGTTTAGGGTTTAGTATAACTGCTTACTGAAGACCCCACAAGCAGTCTCTCCGGCAACTTGCGTCCAAAATATCGAATTAGTCTCGCATTCCTCCGGCTCGCCTGAAGAAGAAACGACGGGCAAAGAGCCCAAAGCCGAGATTGGGCTTCTAGTACTTGGGTTTAGGGTTTAGGGTGTAGGGTTTTTGGGTTTAGAATTTAGGGTTTAAGGAAATTTACTCTGCCCAAAAAGCCGAGATTGGACTTCTTATTACTCCATGGGCCTTGTGTGGTACACGAAGTCTATGGCTAGTACCCTCCGGCTCTAAATAGCCGAACAAGCCTTTTTTTATCTTGCGGTCTTTGAGACTCAAAAAACTTTCAGGAATACGAGTCCTCAGAGTTTCAGAGCTCTTCTGCCTCATCTACACACCCCTAAAGTAAAGAAAGCTACAGGTGGAGAGTTTAGGGTATATAGGGCTTCTATAAGGTATATAGACCTTCTATAAGGCTCCTATAACAGTAACTACCCACCTGAAAATGTCCTAGACTAAACTCTAGACTTTGCATTGGTGCGGCGCGGAGGACGCGAGAGCACAAGAGTCCACAACATCGACAGAGGCCAAGGCTGTGAATAGTTGCTTGGGCCTGTCGGGGGGGATTTAAGCTTTAGGGCTTTAAGGTTTGGTTTCCCTAAGGGTCCATGTACTAATATAGTGTATACATGGGCCTTAAAGTAGTCCCTATATGGGTACATTGGGCCCAAAGTATATACTATCTGGGTACATGGACCCTTAGGGTTTAGGGTTTAAGGTTCAAGGCTTGGGGGTTTTCGGCTTCTTTTAAGTTGAGCTGACCCTTTCCGCGACTGCCATTGCAGACTAGCAGCTTAGGCTCGCAAGGGCTTTAGGGTTGTAGGGTTTTGGGGTTTAGGGTTGAGGGTTTAGGGTTTAGGGTTGAGGGTTTAGGGTTTAGGGTTGAGGGTTTAGGGTTTCAGGATTTCAGGGTTTTGGGCTTGGAAGTCTTCCTGTTCAAGGAGGGTTTGTGGCTGAGGAACAAGGGAGAACATGTTGCAAGACCTGTTGCAGTCTTACCTATAGTCTCCATTGTAGTTCCTTTTTGGGGTTACCTTTTAGGATCCTAAATATAGAATTGGTTAAACCAAAAAAAGGAACTACAATGGAGACTATAGTTAGGGCTTATTGGGTCTCTCGGCTCGGAGGTCCGGGGTTGGATTTTTAAGTCAGCCTCTGTCGTCTGAGTAGTGTGCGATCTTGAGCCGCTAAATGAAGACTCTCTTTCTGTGGCGTGCATGGTTCGTGGGGCCTTTGGTCAGCAGAGGCTGAAGAGTAAAAGGGTATGAGTTGCATGACCGGTGGGACGTAAGACGCAGTCTAAAGACTAGGCCCTAAATTTATATACTGCTCGGGTACCTAGAGAAATCTCTTCTAACTACTTCGCCAAACTAAACCAAAAAGGAAAGCTGACTCCCTCACGGGACAATAGGAGGGACCCCTAGAAGGGACCCCTAATCCTAATACCCTATATAACCCCCTTATATACCCCTTATATATAGTCTCATCAAGCCCCTATATAACCCCAAGGGTCCCTTTAAGGGTCTCTCCCTTAGTCGCTTGAAGCCCCAAAGCCTTCGGTGCAGGCTTACGGTCAAGGGTCGTCGGAAGGATACCGGAATCCTTAGCATCGAAACAGCCCAGAAGCCTTATGTCAAACGGTCTTTGGGCCCAAAAGCCTCAAAATCTGAGTCCCTTGAGGGCAAGGGGACGGGTTCGTAGAAGGGGTCTGGAAAGTCCAGGATTTCGGACAAGGGCTTCGAGGTCATGCTGGGGTTGAGGGTTTAGGATTGGGTTTCCGGCTGAGGGGCTTAGAGGTTTAGGGTTTAGGGTTTATGGCTGAGGGGCTTCGAGGTTTGGATTTAGGGTAGGTTTCGGAAAGTGACACCCACGAGCGAATTGGAGGAAAACTGTGCGCTGGGAAAGACCCTGCGCTGCAAGGCAGTTTGGGATTTCGGATTAAGCATTTACATAGACTGACTTATGTGGGAACCTGATTAAGAAACCCTGGCCCTATAACCCCAAACTATTCAGGATTCATATAAGGAGCCCTAGTAAAGACCCAAGGATTCTTAATCAGATTCCCATACTACCCTGAAACGCTACGCAACAAACCCTGTAAGCCCTAAATCCTGAACGCTGTTCCAAACCCCTGCCACTTGGGCGTACAGCTTGGCCTTCGCATCCCACTTGCCCAACCCATGTATAATAGGTCCTTGGAAGCCAAGGGAAATGCCCAAACCCTCAATCTTAGAACACAAGTCCTTTTGACCCTTACTGTAATCGGCAACCCTCTGAGCCTCAAAAAGACACCCTTTTCAACCCAACCCCTTACATCATCAGGGCCCTCCCCAGTGTATGAAGCCGTTCACGGTCAGCCTTTGTATGGCATTCCCGTGAAGGACAAGAATTGGCCTATGCTCTGCTCTCCCAGGCGTTGCGAGCGCTCACAGAGTCAGAAGTGAGTGATGTTCCAGTGAAGCACTGCCCAGGGTAATCGCCCAAGGCAAGCAACGCCGGGAGAGCGAAAACTGTGCACCACAAGTGATGCGAGGACTTGCGGCGGAATCCCTCCGGAGACCAAGTACCCGAATGCAGGGCGTACGGCCCATGTAACCCTTTACTACATATACCATACCATATTAGACCATCCTGTACCGTCATTACTGTACTCTCCAATGCGAGACTGCATAAACAATAAGAATGAAGCTGAACTAGACTGGACTCGACTAGACTAGACTAAACTAGACTGGGTTAGACTAGACGAGACTCGACTAGACTTGACTAGACTTTAAACTGGGTTAGACTAGACGAGACTCGACATGACTTGTCTGACGATTTAGGGGTTTAGGGGTCTAGGGGTCTAGGGGTGTAGGGTTTAGGGGGTCAGGGTTCGAAGCCCTGCACAATAAAGTAGACTGCTGAGAACCTGAAGCCAATGGAAATAGAGACAGGATTCAGGGTTCTGGTTAAGGGAATGGTTTAGGGTTTAGGGTTTAGGGTTCTGGTTAAGGGAATGGTGGGACCCTTGTTATCGCAAGCTAGAACATAGTCTATGGTGGACAACTGAGGCCATTCGGGTTGAATCCCAAGAAATACGGACTCTTTTTGGACTATGCTGTATGGCTTCAGGGTTGAAGGTTCGGAGAATAGTCGGGTTCTTTTTGCGAAATATAAGACTTCATACCTTTAAACCCTAAATTAAACTCCCAAACCGTCCACCCTAAATCCTCTAAACCTAAACCCTAACCCAATATAAATAGAGAGAGAGAGAGAGAGCGAGAGAGAGAGAGAGAGAGAGAGAGAGAGAGTGTGAGAGAGTGTGAGAGAGAGAGAGAGGGGATCCCCGAAGTTTAAGGAGCCCTCCTGTGCCCTGCAGCTCCACGTCCGAAGCCGTGGCATTGGTTGGTTGGGTTTGGGGTTTAGGGCTTGGGGTTTGGGGTTCAGGGTTTCAGGTTTGGGGTTTAGGGTTTAGGGTTTCAGGTTTAGGGTTTGGGGTTTAGGGTTTGGGGTTTAGGGTTTGGGGCTTGGGTTTTCAGGTTTGGGGTTTAGGGTTTAGGGGAACCGTGGTCTCTCCTTACTACAGTGGTGCTCGCCAGCTTCATGGTCGTAAGAGACGATGAGGACAATTTGTAGAACTGGCTTTAACACAATCTGAACATGATCTATGATCTGCCGCAGCCGTACTTGGAATGCTGCTTCCTGGATGGAACCGAAGAACAGAAACGAAAGCTTGCGCTGAACACTATCTCGAGAACAATAACAGAATTCGTAGACCCGAGCGCCGAACACTGAAAGCCGCCAACTGTTCAGGTACCTGGGCCCTGAGACAGGGTATAGGCAGGAATTAAGAAGCAGGTGTCTTCTCCTTGCCTTTCAAATATTCCTTGTTGCAACATGCAATTAGCGATCCAGCTCTGCGGAAAACGCCATTGGTGTTCCAACGCTTCAGCTGGAAAAAAAAGGCATGGCCACCATTTCTTACTTCGGGATGTGTCTTAAGGGTTTGCGGTGGTTTGGGGTTTAGGGTTTAGGATGGTTTAGGGTTCTTACGAAGCTGCAAAGGCAAGAGCCAAACAAAACCCTAAACCCTAAACGCTGAAAGCCCCGAAGTTCAAGGGCCCATAGCTCTCCCAGAAGGACACACCCGGCGGCATATAGGGGATGTGCAAGTATCCACCCATCCTAAACCCTAAAACCTAAATCCCAAACCCTAAACCCCAAACCCTGAAACATTGCCGACGACTAACCTGGTCGAGGGTTTAGGGTTTACTGTAGGGGCCTCAATCGTTAGAAGGGGTTTTTGGGCTCCTCTATCGTATAACTACAACAAGGAACCCTAAGGAATAATATTAGGAAAAGTAGCTGGGCTTCTATATTACGGTCTCTGGTTCCCTGTTGGGGCCATATTAAGAATGATCTTTTGTAATCCTTATCAGGGTTTTATTACAACAAAAGTATAACCCTAAACCCTAACCCTAGACCCTAAACCCTAAACCATCAACCATAAACCCTAGACCCTAAACCCTAACTAAACCCTTAACCCTAAACCCTGCAACAATGACCCAGGTCTTTTTGGGGGTGGAGAGGGTGCACAGGGAAGGGTACTCGAGGCCCCGTGACCCCAAGCATCCCCGCAGCCTAAACCTTGAAACCCCAAGCGCCCTAGTTAGGGTTTTAGGATCTTTTAGGGTTTCGGATCTGCCGAACATGGGCTGAAATCGCAGCAGATCTTTGAGGGTTTAGGATCTTTTAGGGTTTAGGATCTTGTTTGAAGGTTTAGGATCTTTGAGGGTTTAGGACCATTGAAGGTTTAAGATCTTCGAGGGTTTAGGATCTTTGAGGGTTTAGGATCTTTGAGGGTTTGGAGCCTGCGCCTTCACCTCATAGCGTCACCGCAGAAGACTCAACCCGGCGGCGCAGAAATACGGCGAGCCAGAAGCTGTAGCCCAGTCCTGATTTGCAATGTCGGCGGTTTAGGGCTCATTTGGGTTTAGGGTTTAGGGTTTAGGGTTCAGGGTGTAGAGGTTTGCTTCTTTGAAACTCCTTGGTGAAGAAAGGGTTGAGGGTGACATTGCAGACTGATTGGGTAAGAGTTGATGTCTACTCTGTCCCGCTCTCTGCATCATACATTCAATTTTGTAAATACATAAACAAACATACATATATATATACACACATACACATACATATACACATGTACATAAATTCATATACACATAGACACATCTGTGCAAGCGGAGGAGCTAGAGCACTAGGCCTCCAGGGCTTGCCCATAAACCCCTAAATAGTTCCTTTTGGGAGTACCTTATAGGGTTCTAATTTTAAATATATACAGCCATAGAAAGGACCTACTTAGGGGATGGGTAAAGGGCGCCAGGGCCCTACTGCTACGGATTTTCCTGGGATCCCGCAGTGTCTCGGAGTCCATCGTAGTTTCGGACACTGGGAAGAATTCAGCCCCGACCTTCTCACCGACACCGTTCTGAGGTTTAGGAACCCTAAACCCTAAACCCTAAACCCTAAGCCCTAAACCCTAAACCCCTAAACCCCTAAACCCCTAAATCCTATTATAAACCCTAAACCCTAAACCCTAAACCCCTAAACCGTTAAGGCTGGCATTTCTCCCCCCCGCTTTTTCCAAGATTCCCAGGCAAAGATGGAAGAGCATGAAGCCCGCCATCATCCTCAGCATTTCATGGTTTCGGGCTCGGGTCGCAGCATTCAGACAGTCAGGCGATTTAGGGTTTTTAGGGTTTTTAAGGGTTTAGGGGTTTAGAGTTCATAAGGGTTTAGGGCTTTGGGTTTAGGGTTGTCTTGAACCCTAAAACTTAAACCCCTAAACCCTAAACCCCTAAACCCCTAAACCTTAAACCCCTAAACCCCTAAACCCTAAACCCTAAAACCCTAAAGCGGAATCTCCGAGCTCTGGGGCCCAGGGCTTGCCCTAAAATTGTCCGGCTTTGCTGGCTCTATGGGAAGATTCTCGAGGCCTTCTATATATATATATAATGTACTAACGATTCTGTATGACAAGTAATATAAAGTAGAGTATGTTTCGGATACTATATCATACTATATTATATCATATATACTATTATACTATACTACATTATGGTACATTATATTATATTATATTATATTATATTATATTATATTATATCATATTATATTATATTATATTATATTATATTATATTATATTCTGAGCCGAAAGCAAAGGAGAGATTCAAAGATAGACAACCCCTGCCCAGGCTCTCAGGTGAAGTGTAGGGGTGTTGGAGCTAGGGGCTCGGACAGGTCTAGCAGGAAGATTGCTCAGTTGGAGTTTAGACTTTACGATTCAGAGTTTTAGGCCCAGAAATCAGGATACGCTTCCGTAAAGGAAGCAGATCAAGCCCTAAACATGTGCCCGCATGGGCAGCTGCCTGCTTGTACAATTCAATGTTGGCTACGGCCGATGGGCCAAATCCTGCCCTGCTCCCAGCAAGCAAGGTTCCTGATATGCCGTAGTTTAGGCTCATATGGGCGCCTTGACATGTCGAAGAGGGTTGATGAGACAAGGCAGCTATGCAGTTTACCGGGAGACTTGGCAGATCGGCTTTCTGAAGCGAGTACCAGCTTGTCCTGTGCAGCTAGACCCCGAAATTTTGGCTTGCAAAGCCTAAGCTGGGTTCTTGTTAAAGGATTTAATAATAAGTTACCATAATAAGGAAACCATGTTATTTACTATAGATCCCTATTATGGTAGCTTAAATTAAATCCCTTAGCAAAAACCCGCTAAACCGGAAGCCCGAACCAAGCTCTAAACCCTAAACCCCTAAACCCTAAACCCTAATCCCTAAACCCTAGACCCTAAACCCCTAAACCCCTAACCCCTAAACCAGACCACTAAAAGCCGGCCCGCAGGGACAAGGTGATGGCCACGGCATCCACGAAGTCCATCTGGAAAACCCACTCACCGAGCCCATAGTTCGCCTGCAGGCAAGCTGCACCCTAACCCAAAGAGAACCAGTGAAGAGGATCTCCCAGTCCATTTTTGCAGCGTGTTGTTGAAGGTTGGCCTTTAATTTAGGGTTCAGGGTTTGGGGGTTTGGGGTTTAGGGTTTATTTGTATAGATGCATCAACTCATACAAGGTGAACACCACACCAGTAGTTTGCTGGTATGTCCAAGTACTTAGATCGCACAGAGCTTGATCACTTTTAAGCTACCCTGCAACAATCCTGCCAAATCCGACTGTGTAGGTAACTAGGCTTTTCAGGCGCTCGTATGGTTCATCATAAATGTGCTTGATTCGGTCAAAAAGGGAATAAAGTGATGCTTAGTGTGTTCGGTGGTACTACCATGTTAGCTCTGAGCGAAGGTTGCCACATGTGCATGCAGTCTTGTCATTGAGTTCAGTTGTCGCTCTGCAGTGGTCTTAGAAGTACTATTTCCAGGATAACCCCTCAATAGAACTCACGAATAGTATTCGAAAGCAGCCCTATATGAACCCTATCCGACACCCGGTTCTAAACCCTGGACCCTACTTCATGTGAGCAACTGCGCTTCGAGCACTGAGGAATCGGAAAAAAAGGGCCCTAAGGCTCCAGGTAACATGCAGTATATACGCGTGCCTTGAAGGGGTTCCGTGTATACATATATATATATACACATATATGCTCACATATAGATATGAGTACTTTAAGGCGAAGTATATACTATAGAGGTACGTGGAGCCTTCCGGCAGGGATCCTACCAGTTTCCTGTTGGGCCCGGCCTGGGTGAAGGGTCCGGACGGTCCGGGTGCGTGAGGTCAAGTAGCGAGCTGGTCAGGTATGTAGAAGGACTTTGTCTAACTCTCCATTTACAGCACGCCCATTCAGGCGTGAGGCTTCAGGGTCTTCTTGCCGCGATTTGGTCTGTGTGTGTGTATGTGTGTTTTTCAATTTCAGTTTGGTTTTCAAAGTTCCAGAATAAAACCCTCGACCGGATTGCATATACAGGAGAGCAGAACTGGTCCAGATTCGGCCTGCATTGCGGGAAACCTCAACCCCCCCCAAAGGCCTAAACCCTGAAGCCCTACAGCCCTAAACCCTAATTAAAAGCCCCCCCTCTACGCCCTAAACCTTTAAACCCTAAACCCTCAAGCCCTAAACCCTTACCAGAACACTTTGAGGCCAAAAAGCCGCCAGCCAGAGCGGCAGCAAAATCCGTCGGCTCCACAAGCGAATCTCTCTGGCGTACTGCTTTTGGCACTCCTCACCTCCCAGGTTTAGGGTTTAGAGGCTTAGGGCTTATAGGGCTTATAGGGCTTATAGGGCTTAGAGGGTTTAGGGTTTAGGGCTTATAGGGCTTAGGGGTTTAGGGTTTAGGGTTTATGGTTTAGGGGTTCAGAGGTTTAGGGTTTAGGGTTAGGGCCCGGAGAAGTATCGTTCAGGGTTTAGGGTTTAGGATTATGTTGGGGAGTTCTGTGTTCCAATTTGTAACAGGATCCTGCCATATAGCAACAGGTAGATGACATGAACAAACAAACGGCTAAACTGTGGTTTCATTGATTATAGCCAACACGAAACAAATACACAACCAACTATGCATTCATCTTGTTCTGCGCGGTACAAACACAGGCCGCGCACGTCGTGTTCTTCTGACATCGAGACTGCGGCAAGGCAACTTTCTGTTGGAAGAAGAGTTCGTCTGCTGGCATTGTTGAAGAACCCAGAGCCTCCATCTACCCTCAATACGACCCCTAAATACCCTTAATTATTTGGGACCATATACCCCCGTTGGCTTCAATATGTTTGGGCTTCAGGCGCGGCGAGTCTCAGAGATCGGGGTTTTACGGTTCAGGGATTCTCGTCCCTCCCCCAGATTCAGCAGACATCCTCCAAAGAGAAGGCCCCTAAACCCTAAAACCCTACACCCTAAAACAACCTAAGAACAAAGCCGCCTGTCTCAGACTCCATCTTCTGACTGATGCAGAAGCACCGCCGCTGCGAGCTCTTCGAAGCCTCCGACGGTTTAGGGTTTAGGGCCTTAAGGGTTTAGGGGTTTAGGGTTCAGAGTTTAGGGTTTACCCCGACCCTGACATTGGATGACATTAGGATGCTACCATAAGAAACTACAGTAATGTAACCCAAATAAGGAAGTCCCACGAACGCTCTGTGAACCTGGAATCCTTCGTAACAATATGACTGTGAATCATTGCGTTTTCATAGTCTGTGAACTCACACTTCATACCCTGACATCTGAGAGATGTAGACAAAGTGTTCTAGGCACTTCAGGGCTCATTATAGAGTCTGTAGGATTCTCTGGTTTAGGTAGTCTTCGTGCTCAGGGCTTCGCAGCTTGTGGCTTCGTGGACGGATTCCATCCAGGGTTTAGGGTTTAGGGCTTTCAGATTTAGCGTTTATACGGGTTTACGGTTTAGGGAGCCTCTGAAACGTAGTATCTTTTTCGGCTGCTGTAGCTCTTGATTTGAAGAGCCTTGACGTAAAAAAAGCTCGACGTCATGGAGTCCTGGCATCCCCTAAATAGAACCCTCAAGCCCTCGTAGAAGTCAAGCTTGGAGACCCCCTTTCTTGGCACCGTAAAGAGCTCTTAAAGGAACCCATTAAAAGGAACCCTTGAACACGAAAAATGGGTCGATGTAACGGTATAGCCCATATTGTTTGGACTCCGAAACCCATTTTCAACACCCTGAAGCCCATATAGACCCAAAGGGTCCTAGGTTGTGTTCTGGGGGGATACTTTCCCAAACCATAGTGGTTTTTCCGCTATTCCTAATCTAGAAACCATCCATGAACCCTACATTCTACGATCTTTCCCAAACCATAGTGGTTCTTCCTAATATGGAAACCCTACATTCTACTGGAGAAGTACTTGAGACCCTTTCAAAGAAGTATTGCCCGCGCCTTGCCGCGCGTTCCCCATTTGGCCCCCAAGCCGTCAGCGTTGGCCTCCCGGTCCGAAGCTTCGAAGCTAAGGACTCCTAGTGCGGTTACTGTTTGGCTCATGGCTGGGGGTTTAGGTTTAGGGCTTAAGGGTTTAGGGTTAGGGGTTCGGTGTTTAGGGTTTAAGGCTTAGGGTTGAGGGTTTAGGGTTCAGGGTTTAGGACATCCATACTCTGAATGGTTTTTGGTCTCTAGACCCTACTATTTGGGCACTTGGACCCCCAGGGAGTGGCAGGTTTAGGCTGTATAGGATTTTTGGGTTCTGTATGGGCTATAACCTACCTTAGCAAAGTGATCATTATATAGTGGTAAGCTTGGGCTTTAGGGCCATTCGGTGACAATGTCCCTAAACCCTAAACCCTCAAAGTGGGACGTGGGGGGAGGGCGGGGAGAGGGCTTCGGGAAACAGGCACGCCAAGTGGCCACAGCCACAATCGGCTGCTGCAGATTCTCAATGAAGGTAGTGAGGGGCACCTGAGCGGCACAACCGACTGGTTTAACAGTTAACGGTCCAAAGAACTTATTAAGTGTGGCACTCTATGCGAGTTCTACAAAGCGAAACATCAAGGGCTTTGCAACTATATTTTAAGGTCCCTAGCACCTAATAACTAGGTACTTGCGTTTAGGACTCTAGATTTGAAGGTTAGTAATCGGGAGAGCATATCATGATGAAACCTCTTTCCACATTCGGTGCCGCCAGGGAAGATGCTCAGGATGCGAAGTACGGCAGTCTGCTGCGTTTCATGAGCACCCGAAAGTTAGCAAAGCCGAGGTTGATGCTGATGGTGATATGATCATGGCCTTGATGCTGCATGATGATGATGCTGCTGCTGCTGCTGCTGCTGATAATGATGATGATGATGATGGCGATGACCATGATGATGACGACGACGCTGACGATGACGATGACGATGACGATGATGATGATGATGATGATGACGACGACGACGATTGAATAATAAATGAGAAAGCTATGGGGGACCGTGGATGTGGAGACGTGTTGTTGACATGCATTGTGCTGATGTCGTTCTTGATGACACTAGACCCCAAGCACCACAAGGTTGAAACCCGAAACCTTCATGCCTCAACCATGAAAAGCTCCTATAAGGTTTGGTGCTAAAGGGGTCGCGGCTGTGTTATTCCGAATCTTTGGGGGATACCACCAACAATACACGTACTTGGAACCACATAACCCTTGCTGTCTCTCTATTCGAATCCGGGCACCACGAATATCAGCAGTCCAGCCCACATCCTTCGCAGGCCATGCGGGGCTTGCGCTGCCATCATCAGCGCGCAAACACCTCGGCATGCAGAGCAGGGAAGCGCTTTACGGCAATGCAGCTCTTCGTGAGGACACTGCGTCTACGTGTCCCAACTACCTTAACCTAGAACCCTTAGCATCAAAATAGCCCAAAAGCCTTCTATAATAGGGTCTTTGGGCCCAAAAGCCTTAAAATATGAGTCCTTCGATGCTAAGAGTGAGTGGTTGCTGAACGGAGCGCCTGGTCCCCGAAGACCCAAGACTTCCCAGTCCCCGAAAACCCAAGACTTCCCAAAAGGGTTTAGGGTTTAGGGTTTAGGGTTTAGGGTGGGTTCACACAGAAGGCCCGTTTTGAAGTAGCGTCCTAAGCAAACGAATCCCAAAACAGAAACTAAAACTCCAAGAGTGCGCCATAAGGACAGATTTTTCTCGAATAAAGCAGAATCCTATGTCTGTCTGTAATGAGGCCATCTCGTTCCTTCATTTGTGACTCTAACTTGCAGCTTAGCAGTTAGGGGTTTGCAAGATTTAGGGCTACAGTAGGGTTTAAAACCCTAAATCCTAAACCCCAAACCCTAAACCCTAAACCCCAAACCCTAAGCCCTAAACCCTAAACCCTCAACGTTTCGACCACTCCAAGGCGCCGAGGGTGGAGCCCCAGAAGAAAGGATTCTTCCAGGCGCCGTAGCCCGCCAGGAGCACTGCCATCTGCAAGGCTCCCAGGAGCATGAAGAAGGCCGTCCCTGTGGTTCTCCGACTTCAGGGCTGGAAACCCTAATGTAGGGGCCTCACTTCTTACTAGAATAGGGTTTTGGGGTATCTTATACGATCGTTAGTGATAATGAGGAACCCCCCAAAATTGTATAGGCAATTATTTTAGCCCTTATATTAACCCCTAAAGGAACCCTAGACGCTAAACCCTTAAAGGAACCCCAAAAAACAGCGCTCTTCGGATCGATGTTGGCTTGGTGAGCTCGTGCTATGAGGCTCTAGGGTTAGGATTTCTCGCCTTGACGACACGGACTGCTTCGGTTCCCAGGCTTGCGGAGGGGTGCCCTGAACCCCTATAGGGTTTAGGGCTTAGGGTTCAGGGTTTAGGGCTTCGGGTTTAGGGTATAAATCACCGTAAACCCTGAAGAAGCCTCAGCCCTAGACCCCTCTCACGCAGAATGCTAGAGGAGACTATGTCCCAGTCCTAAACAGACAACAGCTAGCCCTGGAATCACATGTGCCTTTAAACACCTACATAGTGAGCTCCACCACATAAAAGCCACAGCTATGCATGGGCCTTTCGGGCCTTTCAGAACATCAAGGAACCTAACACTACTTCAGGTAGCACGCTAGATGCTTGACGGTTGAACATCCTATCCCCGAAGAAGGAACTTCCCGTTCAAGAAACCCAAACATGTGGGGGAGCAGGGGGTGGGTGGGGTGGGCCAAGAAGCCTCAAAGGTCCTGTTTATGTAGACAAGGAGGGTTTAGGGTTTAGGGTTTGTCGAGGCAGAGTCCAACAAAGCCTTACCCGAAGACCTGAAGCGGATGCTGCCGAAGTCTCAAGCACAGAGCCCTAGACATACGCCCATCTCAGACCCGAAACCTCCAAAAAGCTTCCTTTGTTGGAGGACTCAGAAGAGAACACATCACAATTAGGAGCCCCGCAGATGCAGGTTTCTTAACTCTTACCCTAAGGGTCGTAAGAGGCTAATAATCATAGACTCTCCCAAATATTAA
>CAJNJA010008598.1:16587-29113 GCA_905231915.1 Symbiodinium necroappetens
AGGAACCCTTAAAGGAACCCCTGAAATTCCCAGAAGCCGCCGGGGCCTGCGGTGTGAAGCCACCGCCTTTGAGCGACGGAGCAGCCCGCGGAGGCCAAGGCGTAGAAAGTGAGGACGACCCTGCTTTAGTCAGGGTTTAAGGCTTAGGGTTTAGGGTTTGGGGTTTTAGGGTTTAGGGTTTGGGGCTTAGGGTTTTGGGGTTCTAGGGTTTAGGGTTTAGGGGTTCGGTTTAAGGGGACTAGAAGGACCCAGCCCCTTAATTAAGAAAGACCCCTTGAGTGAGAGTAGGATCTTTCAAGTAGATTCTTCAGTTCAGGGATATTGCAAGGTCTGGGTACTTGGGGCTACCATACGGGGGAATTAAATTACAATGACTACTTGGGGTTTTACAAGCGGTATTTGTAGGGTTTAGAGTTTCTAGGGCTGAGCTTCTAAAGGGGTGGTAGCATGGTGCTACTGTAGCATTTGGTAAACGCCTTTCCCCCTGAACCCTAAACCCTACACCCTAAACCCTAAAAGGAACATGCCTTCATGTCTAAGAGTTGGGATTCGGGAGACCCTTGGGGATATACTGTAGACCCTCTCAGTAAGGTCCCCTTTAAGAGAGCCATAAGTAGGGTCAAAAAGGGTCCCTTTTAAGGGGTCTCCCTAATACTTCCTAGGTTACCTGGGAATTTCGAGAGGGACCCACAAGACATCTTCACAGCACAGTGTATACAGAGGGGTGCCTTACGTAATATCCTGATAGTATTCAATTTCTTATAGTGCCAACACCTGATCTGGCATACAACCAGGGACAACGGCCAAAGCTAGACTGTGAACCTGCTTCCTTATCAGAAAAACTCGTAACCCCAATGAACATTTTAAACAGCACAGTCTAAATGGTTCCTAAACGCTGAGAGCCCACAAAACCGTGGACATCCCCCAGAAGCCCTGTTGCTGCCTGTTGCTCTAAACCCCAAAGCCTCGTACAACCATGGAAGCCAGAACCCAAACCCCTTAACCCTGAACCCTTGTCGAAACCCATATAGAGTAGCTACGGTAGGATGCCTCAAAGGAACCCGCATAAACCCGAAGCCAAAGTGCCAAAGCGAAGAATGCATCAAACCCTAAACCCCCTCAGCCCTAAAGCCCAAAACCCTCAACCCTAAACCCTCTACCCTAAACCCTAAACCCTAGACTCTAAACCCTCAACCCTAAACCCTCAACCCTGAGCCCTAAGCCAAGGTGCCAAAGCAGAGAGTGGATCAAGGCCGGGAGGCTCTGGCGCGCTGGGGTCCTGCGATCGCGGAGCTCTTCGCTCTGCAAGGGGTGCAGGGTTTGGGGCGTCAGGTTTGGGGTTCAGGGTTTATGGTTTAGGGTTCAGGGTTTAGGATCTAGGGTTTAAGGCTTAGGGTTAAAGATTTCGGGTGCAGGGCTAAAGATTTCGGGTTTAGGATCTAGGGTTTAGGGCTTAGGGTTAAAGAATTCGGCTTCAGGATCTAAGGTTTAATAGGTTCAGGGTTTAGGGTTCAGGGTTCAGGGTTTCGGGTGAAGGATTTCAGGGCTACGGAGCTCTTCGTTCGACATAAGGGGCTCTTTTAAAGGGCCCCTAGGAACTCATAGGATCTAGGGTCGCAGGTCTTTGCTGCAAAAAAAAGCTCAAAAGCTTGAGTGGCGAATGATTTGAAGTATATTCGGGTAGTTCGTTGAAATTAGGCTTCCTTTTTCGGTCCCCAAGATACTACGGCACCCTTGTAAAAAAAGACCCCAAAGGGGTCCTAATGTAGAGAGCTACCCTTATAGGTTTAATAAGGGCCCCTAAGGCCAGGCTTCGGGGGGCTTAGGGTTGTGGGTTTAGGGTTTAGGGTTGGGGCTGAAGGTTTAGAAGGTTTAGGGTTTAGGGTTGAGGGTTTAGGGTCTAGGGTTTAGGGTTTTGGGTGTTGGGTTTAGGGTTGTGGGTTTAGGGTTTTGGGTATATCGGGCTTCAGCCGAGGTTTCTGTGAGCCTGCTACCGTAAACCCGCATAGCGGTTATAGTACCCCCAACAGGTTATAAAGGTCGCCTACTCTACCGTAGACTGAAGCAATGGTAGTGCAGAGAATCTTGGGTTGTGGCTCAGGGTATAGTCTGATATCCACACTGGGTAATGCCACAAGACCTCGTTGTCCAAATGACTCTTCAATGAGTAGTTTCACACGGGCAACACGAGGTACCACAGAAGGTTGAAAAAACAAACAAGAAGATTGGGTCTTTCGGCAGGTTTTTGGAAGGTTATTAAACTAAGAACTTGTTTATGAAGCCCATGGAAGGAAAGGAGGAACCCGTAGCAATGCTACAAAACAATTCGCTTTGTTGATATGAGTAGGGCTTGTATGTTGATGCTTTGTGTGCCAGACCCCTTTACCTCAGGCACTACAGGGTCACTCGATGAAGTACGAGGCTTCGAAGAGTTTTCACACGACATGGTAGCTCCGGACACCAAGGCCGATCACATGCAGCTGCAGGGCCCGGACCCACCCACAGAGCTAGCAAAGATGCGATGGTGTTCTTTCCCTAAGGGTCCAGGTACCACATGATCGTATAATCTCCCAAGCACTAACCACTAACCTAAACACTTTGACCACTATCCTAGCCCCGAGTACCTAACTATTGGACCCCTATATTTAAACAAGAACCCTGAACCCTATACCCTTCTTCGAACAAGAGCTGGGTTACTCCACGTAACCCAGAACCCGCATGGCCATGGCGCGCCTCAAAGCGGGGAAAACAGCCCAGAGACCCTGAACCCTAAATTTTAAACTAGACAAGATCCCTAGCCCTAAACCCTAAAGGCCCTAAACCCTAAAGGCGGAAACCCCCAAACTAGAGACCCTAAAACCCTGAAAGCTAAACCTCTTAACCCATCCACCCTAAATAGACCCCGGGACCTAAACCCTCTGACCCCCAAACCCTTTTGATTCCCAAAACCCTAAACCCTTTGACCCCTAAACCCTCAATCCAAAAGAAACCCTGGGAACTAACCCTTTTCATCCAGCCATTGATCCCCAACTCTAACCTAAACTCTTTGACCCTACACCCTCCATCCAAAAACAGCCTAAACCCTAAACCCTTATAGATCCCTTTTAGGGTCCCTAAACCCTAAGAGATCCCTTTAAGAAACCCTAAAAGCTGTCCCCAGGGAGCTCCAGGGGAAAGGAGAGCAGGTCATTTCCTCGCGGAGTGCTCGGCTGCGGAGGCTCAGAAGCTAAGTTACCAGCATAAAGGGTATAGGGTTTAGGGTTTAGGGTATAGGGTTTAGGGTATAGGGTATAGGGTTTAGGGTTTAGGGGCTATAGGGTTTGGGGTTTAAGGTAAGTTAGTATAACAAGGGTAAAGGATGGCATAGGTATAGGGTTTAGGATAGCTGCCGGACCTACAGGTTCTAGGGTGTAAGGTTGATCCGGGGAGGGACTTCGCAGCGGTACGAGGAGTTGGTCTAGTCTCTGTTTCCCAACATTCCAAAGGACATCCGGGCACCTGCTACCCGTTTTTTGGCATGTCTACAAGTAGGTCCCCACTTCAATCCCCAGGCAGGAAGCCACTATGGAATCCGGAAGTGCCACACCCAAAGAATGAACCCTCGTGAAAAGGTCTCGTCTCCTCACGACTTGCTGCATTCTTTGCTCAACGAAACACCCTATAGGGACGCTGCTTCTCCTCCCGCTAGTTTTGGGTCCTATGGTCCTATACACCAGATTGTTTTCAGCAAGTGGGGAGGCTGGTTATGGTTGTCGCGGGGGTTCTTGCTTTCTCCCCACCTGCCCACACACAGCCACACATGCATTTAGAGGCCTTAACTATTAGATTAGGGCCTGGGTTTCTGTGGTATGTAAGTATAGCTATAAGATTCTGATAAGGGGGCCCTAGAAAAAATCTTTGTTAGTGTGTCCTAAGTACCGATATAGTAGACATGTAGTTTCTCTATATTAGGAGCTGCTGCTACGATGGTTCGGGGACGTATCCCCCCCACAGCAGTTCCTATGACGCTGTGGGATCCCGAGTCCCCGAAGCAAACCCTAAACCCTAAATCGCCTCCAAACCCCCAAACCCCCCCAAGGCCCCTAAACCCCTAAACCCCTCAACCCTCGACTCTACATTATCTTAAGTTCCCCCCTCAACCCTAAGCCCCAAAACCCTAAACCCTAGTCTACTGAGGTCTCAGAACCCAAAACCCAATGCCCTGAGCCCTAATCCCTAAACCCAAAACCCTAAATCCCAAAACCCCTAAGCCCAAAGCCCTAAACCCAAGGTCCCCGAAGCCCGGTGGTCCTCAATCTCGAAGAATCGCTCCAGGAAGCGGCCCGTCAGAAATGAGAACCACAGCCTCTGCGACTGAGGTCTCGGGGCGAGGGCTAAGGGCTGTAGGGTTTTTATAGGATTTTGAGTTGGGGCTTTGGGATTCAGAGGTTTGATCGGATTTTGGGTGAGGGCTTTTGGGTTTGGGTTTTAATGGTTTCGAAAGGCCTTAGGTTTTGGGTTCCAGGGTTTACGCTGTAGGGTTTGAGGTTTAGGATTTGAGGTTCAGGGTGTTTTTTCGGATAAAGGTTGTGCCATGCACAACCAACGAGCTCACGTTATTAGTATAAGTTGTTGTTCAATCGACTTTCTGCGAGGTTCAAGGATGGAGAAGTCTGCATATTCACCATTGCTTCAAGTCAGGGTCATGTCCATTCCTTTGGTCCCATAATATGATAAGTGCGGCGCGAAACCTTGATATTGGTTGTTTCGCAAAAAATAGGTTTGCAAGCTCTTCAAGGGCTTGCCGATAACTGTCGGCTGGGCTGTGATGTTCGGTATTTCGGAGGTCACAGGAAAGTCCATTTCAAACCACGTAGGCTCGAGACGAAGGACCGGAAAGAAGGCACCCCCAAATCGTAAGAAACCGCTTCTTGGCCCCTCCTATAGAAGGCCTCTCCTGCCGCGAAGCTAATGGTTGTTTTGAATTTGATTTCACACCATTTGGTGACCATTTCCGTCATGGCTGCTGGATACTGTCGAGCGGCCCTAAAAAAACTGTATAGGGACAAGGACTACTTTAAGGCCAAAGTGTATACTATTTGGGTGCATGGACTCTAGCGCTGCCAGGCTGTTAGTCTTGGGGTGTGGCAGTGTTACGTAGTGTAAAGGGCTGTCTGCGCCAACTATGGGTATTTGTCTGCCGCTGCTCCTGTAGCCATGCTCACTCTTGGACCTGAAACGGAACGCCAGGTAAAAACACCTTAACATCGGTTGGTGATGGTTTTGACTCAGGTAGTCTCAAATCCGAGCAGCGTCAGCGTCGCCGGGGCCAGGAACGGTGTCCAAAGGAAGGAAGCGACCTGAGAAAGCAAGGATAGGAGACCCCAGAACAAAACGCAGGCTTCATCATGCCTTTGCAGTTTCGAGGCTTGCTTGTGTTTGTCGACACTGGTCTGGGAGCCCAACGGAATCAATCATGTACACATACACATGCATGAATGTATGCACTTAAACATGTCAGTATGCCGTATGCATGTATGAACGAATGTGTGTAAGCATGTATGTATGTATGTATGTATGTATGTGTATGCATGCATGTACGAACATATGCACATGTGAATGTGTGAAAGCGAACACATGAATGAATGAAAACACTGACTAATGAATTAACGGACGGCATGTATGAGCGAACGCAGGGAGGAACCAATCACCTAACGAATAAACGAATGAAGTGAACAAAACAAATCAACGAAGGCATTATCGAACGATCGACCGACCGACCGACGGAACGAATGCCTGAAACTAGTTGATTAATGAATGATTGAATGTATGTACGCATGTATGTGTGTGCGAGTGTGTGTATAAGTCTGCATGTGTCATGTCCTAGAGCAAAATAGGGGCTACGCTTCAGGAGTGGTTTAGTGGACACCAAGGATCCAAAATAGAGTACAACTCGGTTCAAGGCCTTAACCAAGCGCCCGTGGTCAGGCTTGAAGGCTTTGGTTTAAAACAACCAGAAACCATCGGGTCTACTTGGACGCTTACGACTTGCACCCCCGGGACGTCCCGACATCTAAGGACGCTAGGTGTTGGCTGTCTTTGGCCCATACTGCACGACGACAATTGTTATTTATGTTTGTAGCTGGGAACCTGTGCAGATCCGAAAATCCCGAACCATCCTGGAATCATACGAAGACACCGTGGAAGCCGGCGTGTCACCTTTCCTAAACCCTAAACCGTGCTCTCGGAAACTCTATTATCTTCAGCGAAGGCACGTAGACGGGCCAGAACACCCAGCGGGTCGGCTTCCAAAGCCAGGCATTGGGCTTGTTGAAGAGCATGGTCACACGATTTCCTTTGGTTTTCGGGTTTTAGAGGACTGCCTCAGAATTCCATTCGGGGCCTTAGGTGCGACTTGTGGAATGCAGAGTTTTCGGGTGTAGAGACTTTTGGCTTCATGTGGCAGGGTCGTATCAAGGGCCCTCAAAAGCGTGCATAGTAGGGTTTACCGTGAATTCTAAACCCCAGCCCTAGAGCCCACACCATACAGATCTCGAGAGGCTACAATGCTCTAGACCCTAAACGAGAGCTTGACGAACAGCTTCACAGCAGCCCCAAAAGTTTCAATCTGTTCAGGGGCGCTGTATTCGGGCCGAGGGCTTGTGCGGTCACAGGTTTTACCAGAGCATACAGCTTCTTTGAGAGTACCCTGAGACAAGGAGGATTGTGGGTAGGGGCCTCCGGAACGCAGCCGAAACCCAAAACTCTCTCAAGGCTTTGGGTTTTGGGGCTATGCGTTTGAGCTGCCAGACACAAAGCCTATAGCATTAGTCAAACGCCTACGTGCAAAAAGCCGAGATCCTGTTCAAGTGGAAGAGCCTTCGATCCCGGAGAGACCTCGCTTTAACGATTCTCTCTGCCAAAACCCCTGCATAGTCCATTCCAAAGCCGTCCTGGCATCGATTCCGTGTCTGCCTGCTTACAGGTTCCCCACCGGGCCTACCTCCAGCAGAATCTCAGTAATCTCCAACATTAACGGCTGTTCCACAGACACTACCAGCAGCACGAATGACCAGATTATGATATGCTCCGCGCAAACACCGAATCTGGAAGCCGGGCGCGATGCAATGCTACTACTGTACACTACACGAGCACATGCTTCCGATAAAGAATGATAGGTTCTTCCAGCTAATCCCATTAAGCAGGTCCCATTTTCTGCATGAAGTCGAATGGACCGGTCACACAACAGTTCTGCTCACTAGATGTACTTTTCACGATCTGAAGGACAATGAAGCTTCACAGTCCCGTCGTCGCAGATCACGAAATCTGCAGCAATATCCGTTTGAGGCTCTGTTTTCTTAATGCCCCAAACCACGGTGTTCTGGTCCGGCGGACGTTGCACGAGGACTTTCGTGCCCCACCCGTGACCGAGCTCCTTTGTCAAGGAATGTTCCCGCCGAAGAGAATTGAGGATTGCCAGAGTGTACATTCCACCCTCTGCAGAGTCTCGCGAGCACTCACTTGCCAACGACGAAAGGCGAAAATTGATAAACGTTTTGCCCCTCGTGCACTTCACCAGAGTGTTGACTAACGGGCTCTTCTCCTTGCAAAGAGACTGAAACGCTTTGGCCCACTGTCCTGCGTAGCATGCATCAACCAAAATCGTGATATGCCCGTGGAAGTTGGCCTCACTCAGCCACATGAAAACCTGTCTCGCTGTCAAATGCACTCCTTCATCCAGAACAAGGTCACCCTTCTTGTTGCCGTGCCCAGTCAGGAAAAGAAACTTGTTGTTACCGGGTCGTTTCAAAAACTGCTCTATGGCACTCATGACCTCTTCGACTGGCCTGGGTGGGATTGCGAATATGTAAACTGACACATTCGCACCGTTGTCATAAAAGTACTTGTACATTTTAGCACCATCCTGGGTAATGCCACACAGATTGTTGAGGCCACCACTTCGGGCTGTTGCTTCATGTTGGACTATCCCAGGAGACATGCATGTGCCAACCAAAGCAACATCTAGCTGATCCCAACCGTCGCTCGTCTTACGATACTTGAACTTGTAGTCGCAGTCAGCCTGAGCGCAATATGTCAGCCTTGAGTGTTGCAGCCCCGCCGCTAATAATCGGAGCACCCCCATGGCAGGTCAGTGTGAGCTGTCAGCACACTGCAGCCCGCTTCCGGAGAGAAAACGGGCTAGCAAAAGGCTCCCAGTTGAAGGCTTGGTGCTACAATGCTGCATCGAGCAGCTGTGAAGGCTACAACAGGATGAGAACGTAACCGAACTAGCTCTGTTTGGTTCTTGCTGGGGCAACAGGACCACACCGTAACTGCCATCGACAAGGATACTTCAGGTAATGCATGGCTAGCCCACCAGCAGCAGAGACGGGCTAGAGGGGGGGTTGTGTTGAGTTTCAACCATAGCTGATGGAGTCTCTGGTCTCGGAACCTCTCGAAGTGAGAGTACCTCGGGCTATTCTGACGGTTACAGGCAAACAGGGGTCAGAGTTCAGTGTTTCGGGGAAGATAACTCCACACCATATAGAAATAATAGCTTCCGAAGAACAGCAAAGAAGACAAGCTTGTGGCTTGCCAGTCTAGGTTTCCTGAACCCTCAACCCCACATCCTAAATTTCAACCCCCGAAGCCTGAATCCTCAAATTCCTGACACCCAGACCCCAGACCCATACAGCCGACAACCCATAACCCTTCCCAGCAAACCCGGAGGATGCTTCAGGAAATCCAATTTCAGGTCTTGGAGGAAAACCGAGAACCCAACACTTTTAGGATTGGGGCTTGGGCAGTTTGGTGTAATTGACATCGAGTTCTCAAAGCTTGTGCCCGAGCAAGGCCCAAGTGATGCAAACCTCTGCAAGAAACAAGTTGAGCTTTGGGCCTTACAGTATGAATATTGTCCGCGAAACCCCACCCTATACCTCTCTTCGTAAGACCGGCGTCCCATGTGCGAGCGCTTCCACCGGCACTGTTGCGCGAGGTACTCGCCCCAGGTCTCCGGCATGAAGGATGTGGCCCAACAGTGAGGCAAGAACCTGCATAGTAGGTTTTCATGTAGACATGTGGAACTAAAGGTACGATGTGGGCTTGCGCCTGTGGTCCAAGGCATGTCATGGCCTGCTTTCGGTTCAAAGTACGTACCAGTACCGCTGGCACCAACAGAGCATCCACGATCTGAACTGCTGAGGTACATGTTTTGTGTGTGTCTGTTGTGTTTACGTTTCAGTGGGTTCTTGTTTCACTGGTCTTAGGCGACGAGATACAGTGGCCGTGACTCGACCAGAACTTTAGGCATCACAGCGGGCTTGGCTGAGATATCATGGACTGCAAATGCAATTCGCACTTGAGCAGCTGAGGGCACGCTGCTTTCCGACCTCCATCTCTGCTGCTACACAACTCGAGCTATCTCTTTAGAAGGATAACCAAGCGAGCTATTGGGTTGAAGGTGCTGGCATTTCAAGGATTGGGAGCTTTGAAAGTCGCTTTACATGGAAGGTGTTGGCATTTCAAACCTTGGGAGCTTTTTGTAGCTTTACATGGAAGGAGTTGGCATTTCAAGGCTTGGGAGCTTTTTATAGCTTTACATGAAACGCTGCCGAGAAACCGAATGCCACCGCCGTTCCTTAGCCACCACCAAAAACAACAAACTCCATCGCGAACAAGACCCTGACCCAGTTGGAGTTTTGGCTTCATGTGAGCTCGCTGGTTGCCAATGTCGCTATTGGCTCTGAACCCTCCGGAGCCTGAAAGGCGTTCAACAACAGAACTCGAAACACACAGACCTTGCAGCTCGACACAAACTACACTCTAACCCAACAATGCCGGCATGACGGAGCATTCCGTAAATTCTTATCTGCTTATCTCGTGGGAAAGTGTACGATTCGGTGGGTTGAGAACAAGTTCGAGAAGATAGGCTCCCCAGTAATGTGTGTGTGTATATATATATGTATATATATATATATGTATCTCAATCTATATATATATACACATACATACATATATATATATAACACACAGCTTAATTGTGAATGCATGTGGATACATAGACAAACTCTCTCTCCATATATGCTTATATATATATATGTGTGTGTGTGTGCGTGTGTAAGTACAGCCGCACAAATGCACAGTTTAATCTTGAGCCGACGGCTCCCTCCACGGATCTGGGCAACATTGTTAAATCAGGGTGCAATCTACCCAGGAGCCCTTATCAAGTGGGTTTAGGACGCAGCTTTGCCCCAATACCCCACAACCCACAAAGCCATCTTGGGGGTCATTTCTTTCGTTTTGGGGTTTAGGGCTTTAGGGTTCAAGGATTTGGGGAGCCAAAGAGCCGAATTGAACACTAAACCACACAAACCGCCGAGCTTCTGGTACTTCTCGTGGACGAGGTTTGTCATGAAGCTGTCTTCTCCCATTTCAATCCTCAGCTGGTTCTTTTGGGTTTAGGGTTTAGGGTTTCCTGTGGCAACCATGACTCTCGGTCTCTCCGCAGAAGACCCCCAAACCGCTCCCCGGGAGCCCCAGGAAAAAAAGAGAACACATGTTAAAGCCGGCGCCCAGAGTCATCATGGAATCGAGAATCGAGTCCTCATAGACTCCACGGCAGAAGTCTGTCTGAACAGCTCGCACAGTGTCCTTAGACTCTCTTCTTCAACAACCAGGCCCAAAAAAGCTCAAACTTTTTAGGATAGACAAAATATATAAGGCCAAAAAGTTTAAAGGTCCCCTATATTGGCTATCTAAGTAGATGTTACGAGGAGTTTTTGTGGGTTGGGGCCTGGCTCGGGGCTTGGGGACTCTTTATCTTCCCCTAGCTGGCGCCTCGTCCTCAACGCTCTATACACACCCATCGAAGACGCCCCTCTCCGGTCCACCAAAAAGCGAAGCTAGACAAAAACAAAGCTTGAATACTTCCTCAGCCTGTCGTAAAAATCGCGCTGCCGCAGACCCTCAGCATCCATAACCCTGCAAGTTTTGCCGAGCTTCCATGGCATACATCGCGCAGGAGCCGTTCAGCGGGAGTTGGAAGCGAATAGCACCTAGGTACCCCAGTAGCCGCTTAATAATAAGGGTACCCTTTTTCCTAATCTTCGGCAAAATATAAGGACAGCCCAAATAAAACGGGCGAAAGGGTACTAAACCCTAAACCCTAAACCCTAAGCCCTAAGCCCTAAACCCTAAACCCTAAACCCTGAACCCTAAACCCTGTAAACCCTAAACCCTAAACCTGGGGAACCTAGGCGCTCTGGCCCAACCAGAGCATCCGCTGCGAGAACCAGTCCCGCATCAGCTGCACCAGGAGGCAAAAATTGTACGACCTGGGCTTCCCCTTTTGGGGCTTCCCGAAAATTAGGGTTTTAGGGTTTTAGGGTTAAGGTTTAGGGTTTAGGGCTTAGGGTTTAGGACCTTATTTCCCGAAAATTGGGGTTTAGGGTTTCGGGTTTTGGGACATCCCGAAAATTGGGGTTTAGGGCTTTGGGACTTCCCGAAAATCGGGGTTTAGGGTTTAGGGTTTTGGGACTTCCCGAAAATTGGGGTTTTGGGCTTTGGGTTTTGGGCTTGGGGACTTCCCGAAAATCGGGGTTTAGGGTTTAGGGTTTTGGGACTTCTCGAAAATTGGGGTTTAGGGTTTAGGGTTTTGGGTTTTGGGGCTTCCCGAAAATTGGGGTTTAGGGTTGAGGGTTTTGGGCTTTGGGACTTCTCGAACATTGGGGTTTAGGGTTAAGGTTTAGGGTTTAGGGTTTAGGGTTATAAGGGACTTCCCGAAAATTGGGGGGTTACCTTATTTTGGGGGTCCTTATACTTCGGATCCTACTATTTAGGGTTCTATATTAGGGTCCCCTACCTTTTGGACCCAACTGACCCCAAGAGGGTTTGAAGGTGCAGATACGGTTGATGCTATAAATCCTGCATTACCCATAATAAGGAAAGTACCATAATTCCCATAGTTTAGAGTCCTTAAGGTAATGCAGGATATATATATATATATATCATCAACAGTACCATATATAGATAGATAGATAGATAGATAGATAGATAGGGATGCATAATATCAGGGTCTAGGGCCCTGACTTTTCAGGGTCATGTGGGCGTCAATGATGATGCCTCTTTCGTGCTTACATGACAAGAAATAGAAGGCCCCCGAACTCGTATACCCTGAAGCTTTGAACCTATAACACCCGCGCGTATATAGTTCCTAGTGAATTAGAAGGATGCGTTGGATCGGAGGAGCAGTCGTATGCACATGGGCAATCAGGCGTGAAGCGGGGACGGCTTGGCCTGATAGCACAGGTAACAAGAGTTACACAGCCGACCGTCGCCTGTACCCACCTCTTCAACCCAAAAGCCTGCGTGAATGCAACACCCTTCCTAAACGGGGATAAGGCTCGATTCATATACCATTTTGGGATTCATAGTGTAAGGGTATAAGAGTATAAGACCCCTGCATTTGAGATTAAGGACTGCAAACTGTTCCCAGGCACTTCTTGGTCAGGAGGAAGGGGCCGCAGGCTGCCAAATGCTGATCCTG
>CAJNJA010008598.1:29170-41871 GCA_905231915.1 Symbiodinium necroappetens
GGGGGGGGGGGGGGGGGCAAAATAACCCTTGAAGGTAGGGGCCATTTCGTCCTTAAGGACATCAGACTAAGGAGCAATACTATCAATTATTTGAGCCCCCGTGCTAGGGCTACCTGTAAACTGTAATACTGTAACTGCAATGAGGAACCCCAGATTAGAGGCTTGTAATATATGGGAATATAGTGAGGGTTCAGCGAACGAACGAAGGACGGCCAGTGGAAAGAGCAACTCTTATGACAACGGCAACGAAAGCATTTGTATGTGCTTGGATATTCAGGGCCTAGGTCGTCGAACTGTCGGATTCGGAGACTAGGAGTTCATGATTTGGATCACGTGTGAAAAGTCAACGGCCTTCACCCAAGGCACAGGCCCCAAACAAGCACTGCCCAGCACGCAAGAGACCTCAACCCTGTTGCCGGAAATCCCGGAAAGACAAGCATGCAAGCAAGTGGACATGTAGGTATGCCAGACATATGCATGAATAGCACAGCCATGGGTAGAGCAGCTATTTGTGCATGACTGGGTCCTGGGTTTGCGCATTCTTAAACAGCCAATCAAAACATGCATGCAGGCAGGCAAACAGACAGGCAGGCAGGCAGACAGACACACACGCTTGCTATGATTCTCGCATTTGCTGCCGCGTCTCCTTTCTTTGTTGCTCCTGCGATCTCTACTCGAACCCTGAACCCTTCTTGAACACTTCTTGAACCTTGGACAGAAGTCAAGAGCAGGCATTCATACAAGCCGCGAGGCAAAGCCAGCCGCGCCTGCATGCACCTGTACATCTTTCCCACGTGCTCCGGCTCCACACGGCAGTCGCCATCCTAACTCTGGAAGACGACAGGATTATCGGAAGCTTTCTTGGGGCTTCTGAAAATGAAGGGCAACTGATCTAGGGCATTTGGGGTGTCTTATCTGAGGAATTGTTGCTGGGAGATCTGAAAATTGGTGGGTTCCGTCTTGATGTCCATGCACTAGGGATCCTGCCAGAAACGGTTCTAATCATGACTGTAGCTGCAGCTACGCCTTGCCATCAACATGAACCTTGCATACTCGATATATACCCTGGGCAACCAGGCCAAAAATCGAACGACATCTTAGGCCCGTGTTTCTCCCCCGAAGAAGGACCCTTGGACCGCTTTTGACCTCAGAAGCCCTAAACCCTAAACTCTAAACCCCTAATAAACCCCTAAACCCCTAACCCTAGACCCTAAACCCTAAACCCTAAGCCGAGGAGCCAGCAGCAGCAGGGCTTTTGGGTTGGGTCGGCCGGCATCGTGGTCAGCCTGAAGCAGCGACCTGGGACACTGGGCTTAGGGCTTAGGGTTTAGGGGTTTGGGGGGGTTGGGGTTTGGGGTTTAATGATTAGGGTTTATGGTTTAGGGTTTAGGGGTTTAGGGTTTAGGGTTTAGGGTTTCGATCAACACGCTCCCAAACAAAGGAGGAGATCAAATTCCCCGAAGGCCCACCTAGCACAGGGCAGTGCCGAAAACTCTCCTGACCTCACAACCGAGACTGGGGGGGCGGGGGGCTTGTTGCCCGGACTGTCTGAAACTCCCATATGGAGCTTGGGGCATAGCTTTTTTCACGTTTTGCTGGTGAAGGTTGTCTGGGTTCACCTGTGCCAGCGCAAGGATGTGCTCCTTCTTTCGTTTATTTGTGCCTGCACCCTCAAAGTCTTACATTAAATCTCTGCTTGCGGCTGCATGTTTGAACAATGACGGATCCTAAGCATGAACAAGGCTACACAAGGAAAGGACCAAGTACACCCTGTCAGGAAGCTGCCAGAATCTTCACTCCAAGCCTCGCCGGCAGCTGCAACACGCCAAAAGCGCAGATCCCTAACTTGGAATCACAATCTATCTTGAAGCCCCAAGCCCATAAAGGGTAGACAACAACATCAGCTCGAGAGGGTGAGGCCTCTCAGACCCGCCCTAAACTATACACATCTGTATATACATGGGTTTAGAGTTTAGGGTTTAGGGGTTAGGGCTTAGGATTTAGGGTTTAGGGTTTCTATAGGATGTGTATACATGGAAGAGCTCTGCATAGAAAAAGAGATGTCCAAGGGCGCAAGCCCAATAACCAAACCAACGCCGAGGGGCATGCACAGGGCCTGTGAGGCCCGCTTGGATCGTGGACAGTCCTTGCCCTTCACCTCAGCAAAGTTGAGGGTTCAGTCTCTAGGGTTTTTAGGGCTTCTAGGGTTACTTGAAGGGTTCTAAACAGGTCTTGGTTCAGGACTTTGCACCTTAGAACTTGACGGCTTGTGGCTTCAGGATGTGAAAGGTTCGGATTTGGGGATTTGGCCTTCTGGCTTCGGGTATTCAGGACTTAGCACTGTAGGATTTTGGACTTTGTGGGTTGGGGGCCTAAACCCTATAAACCCTAAACCCTAAACCCTAAACCCTGAAACCATTAAGGTTTAGGATCTTTGGATTCAGGATGTAGCCTTACGGAGCGAGGCTCTCGCGTTTAGGTCGGGGTGTGAGTATTCAACATTAACACGAGAAGTATAGGCTTATAAGGGCCGTCTTGTGGAACGACGATAGTTCGATAGAAGGCCTATGGTGATGGTGATGGCAGTGCTAAGGGCAAGGCTGCAGGTGATCAGGGTGATAACAGCGATGATGACGATTAACGAAAGGCGAAGCGCAGAGACTTACTAGTGTTGGCTCTTCCTGCTGCAACACATCCCACGCACACCAACAATGACACCGTCGCCAACACCTCTGTAAGCATGGCTGCCACCACCATCAACAGGCACAGTGTATTGGATTGAGGATATTTGTAGCTGATGTAGGTAGTGCTCCCGCAGGTGCTCTGATTATGAGCTCAATGTATCGCCCATTTTTCTTGACTTGACGGGGCCAGTGTGTTTCATGGCTCTGCTGTGGCACTGCACAGACAAGGGGGGGCAGAGTGTGGATCTCGAAACCCTAAACCCACAGTCCTGAAGCCCTTCGCCCAATCGGGTGACAAGAGTAGCAGAAGACTTGGGCCAAGCCGCATAAACCTCGAAAGGATACGGGACAGCACCCTGCTTGATACCGCGGATGCACACACAGCCATGATCCGTCTCCACCTTCCGCCAGAGGAAGTAAGGATTCAGGACGTGAGTCGTAGGTCCGAAGCTTCAGCGCCACGGTGCCCAGAGAGCCCAAATGTGTCAGAAATATTCCTAAATGATGAGTTTATGAGAAGTAGTTGGAAGCCTTATAATAATGCCTTAAGTATTCCTATAAATGACTGAATGAGATACAGTCTGAGCCAGATTTCCGAAATGCAGGGCATTGGGCTCTCTGGGTATCCCAAGACCCCTTACCTAGGGCCTTGCGGGTTCAGGGTCTACCCGTTTTTCCTATCCTCCAGTCTACTTAGACCCTTAAATGTAGTACCTTTTCTTGGATGACCTATTTTATGGTTAGGATCCTATATAAGAAACCACGGTAAGGGTCTAGGTACTACTCCGGCAAAAAAGGAGCATGTTCCAAATCGGCTTATTCGCTGAGTGAAAGCGCAGAACACTCAGAGATGATACCCAGAGGGTCCGAAGATACTGAAGCTATTGACTTTTATAGGCATCATAAACACCATTCTTTTGGGGACCTAGTGCCATAAGAATAGTATTTATGGACCTTTTGACTGGACTTCGGAACCTCTTTCTGTGTCTTCGGACTGTAGGATCGGGGGTTGGGCCTTTTAAGTTTACGGCTTAACGTCGCGGTGTGTTGCGACTAGTGAGGACCTACACCTAGAACCCCAGAACCTCTAGGCACGAAGCCCTTGGGCAGTTCTCTAAATTCAGATCTCTTTTTTCGGTCCTCCAATACAGTACGGCACCCTTATATAAAAAGGACCCCAAAACGGACTCTGATTTAGAGAACAAACCCCCTTTATCATCGAAACTTCGCGTAAAGCCCGTCAACGAAGAGCCAGCCTTGCCGGGTGGCAGGATGGAAGTCAAGGCCGCCAAAATCTCAAAGTCCTCTCTCTAGGGTTCCTTTGCTTAGTTGCTGAGTTCATAAGCCAAAAACAGTGTACACTTTCAGTTCCATAAGGAGTCATATTATCCCAAAAAGTTTAAAGTGTACTCATTCAGCTACTAAGTTTGAGGGAACTACCAAGGCTACTGATTGCACGGGTCTTACAAAGGTAGTATAGGGCTTAGGGAGCTTTGGGTTTAAGGCTTTTTTATAATCAGGGGACACACGCAAAAGTTGGAACAGGGGTTCTATAAGGGTATTTTAGGATTCAAGCTTTCGGGTCTACACCAAAGGGTATACGGGTTCTATAAGAGCAGCATGAAGCATTATAGGATTCAGGGCTTGAAGGTCTAGAGTTCGCGGCTTGCGTGGGGCCAAGCCTGGCAGTCTACATCAGAGACCCTGAGCCCCAAGATTTCTGCAACCTCCCCATAGGCCCCTAAGTGGTTCCTCTTTATACGTTTATATTTAGAATCCTGTAAGGTATTCCCAAAAAGTAAGTACTTAGGGGCCTAGGGGTCAACTCCTACTCCTCACTGTACGTACTTCTGAAGAACTCAATGGTCCTCAAAAAGCAGGAGGCTCTGCATCTGACGAAGCCCTATGCCCTGTGAATGCTGTGAGGAAGCATTTCGGGCTCGATGGCCTTGAATTAAAGGAAACTACAGGTGGGGAGTTTAGGGTAGAAAAGGGCTTCTTTGTAAGGTATATAGATCTTCTATAAGGTTCCTATAAAGGATAACTACCCACCTGGAAATGTCCTAGATTGAATTGAAAGAGCTTCAGGACGCTAATCGCTTATGTTGGGAAGGCTACTGGGTCGCAAGCGTTTTTTTTTCAGGGGTCTTTTACAATAGGAAGGGGTCTGTTATGCAACCCTATGCTGCTAAACCCTCAACTCAACTTTACATCCTAGAACTCTACAAACCCTAAACCTCACACCGCAGACACTTAAACCCACAACTTCATACCCTAGATCCTAAACCCAGAACCTCATATCCAAGACCTCTAAACCCCCAACCTTATACCCTACCTATTGTATAGTCTCCATTGTAGTGCTTTCTTGGGGCTGCCTCGAAGAATTCCACTATAAACATAGTCAAAACCCCAAACAAGGAGCTACATTGGAGACTATAGGCAGACCTCTATACCAGCACCCCCCCAACTACCCTCTATGATACCCTAAAGACCCACTATTAAGGACCATAAGGGCTCTATTAAAGGGTACTTGGGGGGTGCTGGTAAACCCTAAATCCCTAAACCCTAAAAACCCTCAACCCTAAACCCTAAAACCCTGAACCCTAAAACCCTAAAACCCTGAACCCTAAACCCTAAAACCCTAAAACCCTAAACCCTCAACTTTCAAGATGTCGCCCCCGGTCCTCAGCAGTCGGGGCTGCCTCCGTCTCCAAAAACTTGGGGCTCTCCGGGTTCTCCACATCCACGCCCTGTCTCACCTTGCAATGCATGCATATGATATACGTGCATGTGTGTATATACACTGTCATATAGATATATATATATGTATGTATATATATATACATACATACATACATACATACATACATACATACATATACACCTATACACTTATTTATATGTCGATGTATATGTATGTTTTTTGTACATGTACGGACCTGGATATAGGTAAAGATTTCTGCAGCTGGAACTGTGTGTACACACATGGTTATGTGTATTACATATGTACGTATGTATGTATGTATGTATGTATGTATGTATGTATGCATGTATGCATGTATGCATGTATGCATGTATGCATGTATGTATGTATGTATGTATGTGTACGATTCTATACATATACACATCATCACTTGTTTTTATGTTACGCATACTGCAAGTAACTAGGAGCCGTAACAAGTGTTGTAGGGCTCTCTCAAGCCCACTTAGGGTTTAGGGTTCAAGCTAGTTTAAGGCTCCAGTCGAGGGTTCAGGGGGGGGTGTAAGGATTGCAAGTTTTCTACACGCCCTCGTCCTTTGTAACTAGTGAAATCAGACTTCCGAAGCCCAAAGAACATGCAACTATCCTAAACCCTAAGCCCTAAACCCAACTATCCTAAACTCTAAACCCTAAACCCTAAGCCCCAAAACCCTAAACCATAAACCCAACTATCCTGAACCCTAAACCCTAATCTCTAAACCCTAAGCCCTATACACACGGCGAGCCATAATTGGATTTGATGGCTTAGGCGTGGAGCTCGAAGTCCCGGGTTTCCGGTTTTTTGTGCCCACAGAGAGCTCTCTACCTCTGAAAGTCAAGGGCTTAGGGTTTAGGGTTTATAATTGGGTTTATAATGAGTAATAACAGGGTTTAGGGTTTATAATAGGGTTTATAATGAGGGTTTAGGGCTTCAGAAGAAGCTCCATCCTACTAAGTGATGCGGCGATGCGGTTGAGTCTGGTGGGAAACTGAAGTTGCCTTCAAGATTTAGGTCCCCTGTTTCTCATTAGCTTACCCACACCGGAAGCTTTAGGCAATCACAGATTCGGGTTCCTGTAAAAATGGAGAAGAAGGGGCATAGAAGGGTTTAGGGTTTAGGGTTGGGCACCATGAGGCTACTATTGCAAGGGTTTAGGGTTGAAGGTCTTGGCCTCTAGGCTAAACATCACGCTTTATGTGCTGCTTTTCGAGACTCACCTTGTGAATCCACTCCATGATCTCGTCCTGGTCAAACCTTGGTGGCGCTTCCCATCGTCTGTTTTCCATGCGATGTCTGCAGGCAACCAGACCGACTTGTATATGGAAGGGACGATAAGGGGAGACTGTTCGAAATTACTCGGGCCTTTGAATTGCTGCAGCATGCGTTGCAACATCCAGAACAAAGAAAATCAACAGAGTCATTCTTGCCGAAGGCATGCCTGTACACGACTCATAGACGAAAAGCTCTTCCGAACGTTGCTTGCTGTCAGCTCCTCTGGCATCATTGATCCAAGGGCATAAAGCTCAAGGGGATGGAAGGGTGGGATCAAGGTAGGTGGGGAGATCCGCAATTGAGAGCCCGTATACAAAGGATCCTTAGCTCTACCTACCTTCATCCCTGATGAGGCCCCTGTTACGGCTTTCTGCCGCACGAACTACTGGCATCTCGCGTCCTCCTCTGAAAACCACGAGACACGCTCCACGACTGCACACAGCAAAGCACATCAGCTGCACTGCCACCAAGATACCGCTGAAGGCCATCCACGAAGACCATCAGCCGTGCCGAGGGACCCGACTCCTTTGTTTCGGGTTTGGCGCATAGTGATTTGAGGTTTGGGCTCAGTGTTCACGGTCCAGGGTCCGGAGCGATTTTCAGGCCAGGTGTGCTGACGGCTTCCGTGACCTTCTGTGCAGATGCTAGGCAGCGAAAGAAAGTTGCCGCAGCAATTCCAGAAAAGGAGGCACTACATGCTGCCCATAGGCCCCTAAGTAGTTCCTTTTTGGGGATTACCTTATATAACCCTAAACCCTAAACCCTAATATAGGATTCTAAAGATGAACCATGACAAGGAACTCCTTACGGGCCTACAGGGCCCAGAAGAGGTCGGGCCCGTGTTCGGATTGACCTTCCAAGCCTCGACTGGGAAGTCCTGGGTTCCCAGAGAGCTTGGGATGAACGGCCAGAGTTTTTTTTATTTTTTATGGATTTTTAGGGGCTTTAGGGCTTTGGGGTTTTGGGTTTAGGTTTTCTGGGTTTTTAGGCTTTAGGGTTTGGGTGTAGGTTTTGTGGCTTTTTAGGCTTTAGGGTTTTGGGCTTAGGGTTTAGGATGGCTTGGGGTTTGGAGTGTAAGTCTCCAGCTTGGAACATCAATGTTCTGATGATGACTGCCGTGGTGGTGATGACGGTGATGCCGAAGGTCGTGATGACTAGTGCTGCCATGCCAAAGACCATGCAACAATGAACCATGCGAAAGTTCTGAAATCGCCATACTGAAACTGCTAGTCTACTGCTTAGTCTTGAAGACTACTAGCTGCTGCCGCTAAAGTTAAGGAGGCAATGCTATCGTTGAAAGAAACGCGGGCCTGAGTACTGTGCTATCCATGCTGAGCCAAGTTGCCGAAGAGTCCAAAGTACTGATGCTGTGCTGCAGCTCCTCCTGTGTTTGGCCAACACATTGATTTTCAGGACATCGGGGTTTTTAAGGCAAAGCTTCAGTAGGTGATTCAGGAGGGCATAGTTTCCGAGCCATGCACACTCCACCCTGAACCCGAAATGGTAAATCCTACAGCCCTCAACCCCAAACCCCCGAGCCCTAAAACCCCTCAATCCTAAACCCCAAACCCCTAACCCCTAACCCCCCCCCTCCAATCTGTAAGCCCTCTAAAACCTTATCATCCTCTGTACCCTAAGGCTCATGGGCCCTCAAACCACAAGAACCATTGAGAACCCAGGGTCCCAGCTAGGAGGTACCGGGCCCTGTTTAGGAGGTTCCTGAGATCCTTGAAGTAGTACACTTAAAACTTAGATCATCCGTGGAAGGAAGGAATCCCGAGACCGGGAACTCTAGAGCTTCTAGAGTTCCTAATGCTTACCGCGGGGGCCCCGAAAGACCTACCCTTTTTAAGGAACTACTGTTGATGATAGAAATCCTGCATTACCTCAAGGACCCTAAACTGTGGGAATTATGGTAGAATCCTTATTATGGGTAATGCAGGAGTTCTACCATCAACCGTAATGCTTAGCCCGGGGCCCCGAAAGACCTACCCTTTTTTAAGGAACTATGGTATAGAAAACAGAATAAGGAACCCTAAAACGGTAGGTCTTTTTCTGCTACAGGTAGGCCGTATATGTAGGCTTTCAGGATTTACAGCGGTTAAAGGGATCTAGGGCTTTCAGGGTTTATGGCGGTTAGATGGTTTTAGTTTAGGGTTGAATTAGGAGAGACGTGGCCACCCGGTCGAAGAAAGATACAGAGAAGTTCTTAATGTAGGGCACCTCATCAAGGAAGCCAGTTATGTACAAGGCTTAATTCAGGCTTAGCGTCTTCACTCAAACTTGAGAAAAAGGCTTCCTGCATTAGTCTGAATTCTCAAATCTCGAAACTTCTGTGCTCCGTTTGCTGTGTTCTTTCGCAGTCTCTCTATTTACTACGTCCCTAGACATTGGCTTGGGATCTGCCTTCTGGCTGAATACCCCGAAAGCCAGGACCCCTCATTCCCGGAAGCCTTCGTCTCATTGTAGCAGCTTAGCACCACAACCACGTCTTCGTTGCGTTCAGGATCGTCCTGTGAGGCAGCGGCGCAAGGGGCGAAAGGGCCGAACTGCTTCTCGATGTTTCCTAAAACTGAAACCAGTAGTCGATGCTGCAGTATGTATACATATTTGTGCATATCACACATACATATGTGTTGAGTGTTCGTGTGTGCAAACGTAAATAGGTAAATAAACCTACTTATGTGCAGACATGTGTATATGTATGTTTGTATTCCTCAAAACATACACAGTATCATATACGTATGTCTATGTAGCTACCTGCCTGTCTGTCTATTCTAAGACTGTTTCTTAGCTTCGTACCAAAGCCCTATGGTGCAGAGCCCTGGAGTTTTGTTTCGCGCGGGTCCGGGGTTCAGGGTTTTGTTTACAGTGAAGCCCAGAAAGATGGAACATAGAAAACGGAGGACTAGTGCCAGGATCCCTTATACTTTACCTTAATGGCACCAGGGCCATGATGTTCCAGCTCTAAAGCTGCTACTTCATGAACCAGGGACTGAGGTTCAGAGTTGCCTCAAGCCCTACCGGCCCATCAGCTGGAGACCCTTGACCCGTCAGGGTTCAGGGTTTAGAGTTTAGGGCCAAGTTTAGGGGTGTCGGTGTGCCGACGCTTTTAGTTGGCTCAAATAATGTACCTCAGTTACCCAAACGGCCCCTGCATCCAGACACCTACTGCGCAATATCGGGAAACCTCCAACCTACGCCCCTAGCTTCGGCTTAGGGGCTGGGTGCCCGAGCCGCCCCGAGCCCAATCAACGGCAAAAGTATGGCACGGTTTTATAAGCCCAGAAAGTTTAACAAGTTATGTACACAGCTCCTAAGAACTAACCCTAGGCCCTGAAGCAGAATCCGCATTTGGGCACTGTAGGCCCTAAATCGTACAGGCCCAATGTACGATCTATAAACAACAGTTGTAGACCAAACACATATCCCGGCCTCAGGTTCCCATTTTTATCTTGTAATCACTTGAAGCTAAAATGTTGTCAGGGTCCGGGCCGCAAGAACGAACATCCGTGCATAATCTTCGACATCCTACACCCCAAACGCTAAAACCCAAATTCCTGAACCCAGGAAAATCAAATTAACAGACTCGGGCGCCTTGGTTGTCAATGACATGGTCGTCATCAAGTTCCGTGGGTTCTGTGGCACATACCTGTAAGAGCACACGAGGTTTAGGGATTTACAAGACTTCATCACATGGGCTTACAGTCCTTCACAAGGCTTTACAAGGCTGTTTATCGAGGCAATGGGGTTTCAGGGCTTCAGGCTTTAAGAAGCTTTTATTACAGGCTAGTTGCTGGAAGGGTAACGGCTTGCTTTTGACATATTCTGGTTTGGCAGAACTGGGAAGCTAAGCCTAATGGAAATTTCTGATTAAGAAACCCTGGCCCCATATCTTCACTATATAAAGAACCTGATAAAGGCCCAGGGTTTCTTAATCACGTTCCTACATTAACTGCTATGCCCTTAACCCTCACGGGAGAGCCTCATCTTTGTAGATCCGAACAGCGTACGCGTAACTATCCTCACGAAGGCTATGTCTAAATCTTAGTCACCTGCCACATGCGCTACCTCAGTAAGAGCGTATACAAAAGCAATTACAACCAAGCAAAAGACACATTCGTATAGATGTAAATATGTGTGTTAACACATACACTAGATATCTCGTTCCTATTGCCGTCAAAATGATGTGCTCCTAAATCTCGACACAGACATAGACAGATAGACCGACCGATGGGTGTAGATAGATAGATAGGTAGATAGGAAGGTAAATTAGATAGGTTCGATAGATAAACAGACAGATAGATAGACTGATGGATAGATGAGATGAATAGATAAAGATAGATAGATAGATAGATAGTTAGATAGATAGCTAGAGAGAGAGAGAGAGAGAGAGAGAGAGAGGGAGAGAGATAGCGAGAGAGAGAGAGGGATATATATATATATTTATAGACAGATAGATAAATAGACAGGAAGAAAGATGGATTGATGAATAGATAGATAGATGAAAAGATAGATAGATAGATAGATAGATAGATAGATAGCTATATACAGTCTATACATGCGCAATAGATAGGTTGGTATAGATAGAAAAATAGATGGGTACATGGACAGAGTGGCGGGTGGACAGAACAACGAACAATCAGAACGACAGAACCTGTTCCAATATGTCCGTCGAGCAACTGCCGGTACAGCAAGACGAGCTTTAGGATCCCCAAGCAGGCCACGATCATGGCCAGGTCGACAGGAGCAAGTCCTGCAACAGCTTGGTTTAAATATGGAGGGCTTAAAATTTGTTGACGCGCGCATATACAACACAACATTCACACACGCACACACACACACACATATATATATATATAATATATATATATATATCTGCATATATATATGTATGTATGTACGTACGTATGTGTGTGTGTATATATATATGCATATATGTGAATATCTATATACCTATATATCTATATATCTATATATCTATATATCTATATATCTATATATCTATATATCTATATATCTATATATCTATATATCTATATGTCTATATGTCTATGTCTATGTCTATGTCTATGTCTATGTCTATGTCTATGTCTATGTCTATGTCTATGTCTATGTCTATGTCTATGTCTATGTCTATGTCTATGTATGTGTATGTCTATGTCTAGGTCTATGTCTATGTCTATGTTATACATATACAGATTTTGTATAGATTATTGATTAATATTAGTTATGATTATGAAGTTCTATCTTCATTTCTACTTCTAATGCTATGTCTATTTCTATGTATAGTGCTGTTCCTCTTATTATTAAAGTAGGCTGTAGGCTTATATGTATATGTACATACATATGTAAACACACACAGCACCATGTTGATCACCTCGACGGAAATATGGGCCCGGAGAGAGGGTGCGCCCTTCATGTGGTCGCCGAGGTCGCTGGAATGCAGAAAATAACTGCGGCCTCATTTTCGGCATGGCTCCACTGCCACTGGCATTGGCCTCTGCATCCGTGGAGGAGAGGAGGTTTTGCGCACCTTGGGGATGAGACTGCTGCAACGCTTCGAGCTCCTGAGCTGTCAGAATCAAGCTCGGCGATCGTCGGGTAGCTGCTGTGGTTGCTGCTGCAGAGACCCGATCTTCCCGTCTTCCTCTGCGCAGCGGAGGTCTGCTGTTCTGCCCTAGGGCAGCGAACGCACTGACGATGTCTTCAGGCTTCTGCACGTTCTTGATTTGTATGTTGATCTCCATGGCTCACAACGAAGCTAAAAAGGAGAACTTAAACGAAACACAAACAGAACAACTTAACAAAACTTAAAGTCGTTCAACCTCTCAACTATGACATCAATTATGAATCAGCTAAATTGTCATGTGGACATCACGATTGGCGTCTCCGCGGATGTCAAGGCGACTTGAGCTCAATATAATTTCCACTTTCAGCTGAGACTTTCCGGTCTGTTGTGTTTTGAGCCTCTTGGGACCTAGCCAAGGATCTCTTCGTCCCA
>CAJNJA010008599.1:0-15348 GCA_905231915.1 Symbiodinium necroappetens
CCCAAAAAAAAAAAAACGCATTATTTGAGCCGGTCATTTTTTTGGTCTCGGCTTGAACAAGGAAAAAAACGCATTAAAGAGGCCCAAATTAAAGGGGCCCGCGCATCAACTGTCGGGACAGGACGATGCAGGATGATTAGCATGATGGTGAGGCATGCCAAGCTACACCGCACCATGTGGAGACACCACACCGCAACCCTCGCAGACCCAAGCCCGAACCAGAACACACCACAGAAGGGGAGTGGAGGCACACCAAGTAAACCCAAACCCCGAACCGATGATGATGATGATGGTGATGATGGCTCTGATGATGATGATGATGATGTGGATGATGTGAAGATGTGATGATGATGTGAGTGTGATGATGATTATGATGGCCATGGTGATGAACATGATTATTGCCAAACACCCCAGGGGGAGCCCAAACGCGAGCCACATCACACCTCTCGTCCTGGTGACAACACTTTCCAATCACGACTCCGACATTGAGTCCTGGGGGTATTGAAGTGCCAAGGGTATTAAAGTGACACTGTCACGAGAATCGAGTTCCTGACAGGCGTGGTTCCTGCGACTGTTGACCAAGCGAGCAACAGAGGATGCTCATGATGATGGCATACCCCGAACTACACCACACCGTAACCCTCGCAGACCCAAGCCCGAACCAGAACACACCACAGGAGGGGAGGCGAGGCACACCAAGCAGACCGAAACCCCGAACCGCTGATGATGATGATGATGATGGTGACTCTGACACTGATGATAATGATGTTTGATGATGATGATGATGATCATGATGATGATGGCCATGGTGATGAACATGATTATTGCCAAACACCCCAGGGGGAGCCCAACCGCGAACCACATCACACCTCTCGTCCCAAACACACCCAAGTCCTCGTGATAACACTTTCCATTCACGACTCGGACATTGAGTCCTGAGGGTATTAAAGTGCAACTGTCACGAGAATCGAGTTCCTGAAAGGCGTGCCTCTTGCGACTGTTGACCCAAGCGAGGAACAGGAGGATGCTCATGATGAAGATGCATACCCCGCACTACACCACACCGTAACCCTTGCAGACCCAAGCCCGAACCAGAACACACCACAGGAGGGGAGGGGAGCACCCCCAGACCGAAACCCTGAACCACTCTAGACCGCAGGGCGCGTCAGGAGATCATGATGATGATGATGATGCCCCTGATGTCGCTGCTGCGCAGTAGGGGCCGGGCCGCGGGCGCAACCACACCACACACCAGGCGCAGGGGGGGAGGGCGGGGGGGGGGAGGGGGTGGCACGCAGCCACATCACAGCGGGGAAGGGGGAGAATCGCAAAACCGCAGGTTTGAGGGGGTACCAACTGTGGGCCGGGGAGGGTTGGGGGAGGGGGAGGCGGGGGCGGCCGAACCGGGATCGTATAGACTCTCCGCCAGAAGGCCGAAGTCCTGTGCTGCACCTGTTGAGTGCTCATAGTATAGCATGTGCCGGACATGATTACAACCACGAAAACCACTCTACGCATCTCAAGACTCTAGCCATTTCCTTCGCTTGGTTTCAGCTCCTGAGAAATCGGAGCACCCTGGTTAGCATAGGTGTTGTGACCATGACTGCTCTTGTACATGCATACTGACATTGACATTGGCACCATCGTTGTTACAAGTGTTGTGGTCACAGGGTGCGGCCAACTCCCCAAAGGCTAGCATTCATTGTAGAGGGTCGTGGCGGGAGAAGTACAGAGAATGAGGCAAACGTTCAACATGTTGTGTTTTGCTGTACTAACAGATGCCGAAGTGAAGCACCAAGCATCTAAACAGCAATGCCATGCAATGCTTGTCAGCCCACAAGAAGACATTGTAACGCAAGCACGCAGGTACAACACACCCACACAGCCGCATCACGTTGACTCGGAACCCATCTTGCCTGCGTGTTGCAGCCTCTCTCAGTTTGATGATTCGCGTAGGCTGCACACTGTAGTGATGTAGTGGCTTTGGGCCCGAGCACCACAGATATTAAGGCTGATCGGACGGCCCGCACTAGTCAGCTAGCAGCAAGTCACTCAGGTATACTCAGGTTGTACTACTCGTGCAGATCACAAACGAGCTGACAATGCAGAAAGTCAATATACCTCAAGCCAATCACCCAAACACACGTGGCCTAGGTGACGTGTTAAAGTAAGAAAGTACGTGGCACTGTCCATAGACTTGCGAGCTCCACATGCAGAGCCTCCTGAATGCTGCCAACTATGATTCCTTCCTCAAGATGCAGCTGCAAATGCCAAAGCCAGCGGACCTGCACAGAAACTGTCCACTGGGAAAACGCGTCCTGGCATATCGCGGAGGCCGGGGATGCACACCGGAAAAGCTGTCTTGTTGGCGCAATGCAACCGTAGCAGATGGACCCGGCCGGCAAGATGCTTACATCACCGTGCTTTGGGCCGATGGTTTGACAAGGTACCAGCGGCTGCATGCATCCTATGCGAAGAGGCACGATACACACGCTCGATGCCTGCCACCACACGCAGTCAGTAATTACAACCGCTGCGCAAGAGAGCCTTGCACACACATGCATGACCGTCTTGTGGATACACTCCTGATTAGGAATCCCATGGGAAGAACAAACGGGTCCGTCGACTGCCCTGCTGTTCAAAGGCAGAGGAAAGTAACGAACGAGTCTTGCTCGGAAGTGTTACAGCATTGGTGTCCCGTGACCTGCGCAAGAATTAAGAAGAGAGTTACCCGACGCCCAGCCCAAAAAGACCGTGCGATTTGCGTGTCGCCAATGAAACTGCTTGAGCCATTGCGGCGATTCGCTAAGTGGAGGTGGCACTCTCAGCAATACCAGGACTCCATTTTGCACTTCCTTTTCCTCTCTCCTTCGTATGCCTTGCCACCACGCAAGACAGGACCGCCTTTCTATGTGGAGTTTGGCTATCATGGAGTGCAGGACAGCAATACGGAGTATTTACGGCAGGCGGGTTGGGGCGGTGTGAGATTCGATCGCTTCTACCATCAGCCGGAGAGTGGACTGTTCAGGCAGCACATAACTGCTTCGAACATCGGGGCAGTCTTCAACAGGTATAGGGTGCCATCAGATTTGGACTTTGTTTCTATTGACACAGACACATGTGACTTGTGGATCTTTGCCGCCCTCGTGGCGCCTGAGACACGGTTCCGACCACGTGTTGTCCAGATTGAGATGAATCGCCATGATCCACTGGATGTGGACCGCGTGCTGAACTGTACATCGGGTGTGTCTCCGGAAGAAACGTTCCCTGAGCACAGAAGCGAGCTGGGGCATATCAAGTACAACATTGAAGGGGCATCGGTTACGGCCATAGCGAAGGTTGCCAAATCTCGAGGTTACTCCGTGCTGTACGTGGAGCCATGCTACGATGTGTATTTGTTGCGGTCAGATCTCGTATGTCACGGAGAGGAGCATCGATCGCTGGAACCTTTCCGAAATTCCTTTGCCAGAAAAGGCGAGAAGCTATGCGGTGACATGCACGAATGGGTTGCAAAGAACTTGACACAAGACCGCGTGGATCGATGGTGTATGACCTCAGATGAGATGATGGAGGCATTGCGCGCCGGTCATAAGCGATGAGTGGTCAGCTGCAGCCGAAAAATCGCAGCGCAGATGCGACAGTGCATCATCATGGTTTCTTGGCAGTCCTAAACCTCAACGGGAACTTTTATTGCTACTGTCACAGATCCGCTGTTGGGACTGCATGAGATGCGAGGCTTTGATGTTTCTGGTGCTGTAGAGTTTGAGCCTAAAAGCCGATATTTTAAGCTCAGAAGCCCAAGATACATTTTCTTGGTTCTGTTACAGGGCCGTTCTCGGTTTGGGGGTGCAAGGGTGTCGCGATTTAGGGACAGGGAAGCTGACCTTTCATGGCCCCGAGGTTTGCCTCGCTGGAGTCGCCTGAGACCCGAGGGTCCCAGACCATTGAAAATCGAAGATTCAGAGTATGTAGGCTTTTAGGTTGGGAGTTTTTGTTTTCAACCTCGCAGCAGGAGAATATTCCGTGCCAGTCCACAATTGTAACAAAACCCCATGAAGATGATAGCATCGCATTTCCCGGGTTTAGGAGGTTTGTCGGGCTTGTCCCTTGCCAGAACAAGCGCACCCAAGAGAACTTCAAGCTACTACAACAAGGTGCGGACCCTCGCTCGGATATTATCTTTCTACGTCGAGACCATCTTTGAGCTGATCCGCGTGTCGAACAAGGTCGGGCCATGGGTTTGGCTTAGGATCGCACGGGTGGCGCCACATCAGTTTTGGATCTTCGTGTTTGCCAGCCATCGCAGCAACTTGGGTATGGTCTAGGTAAGAGTTGTCAGACTAGGTTTATAAGCTTCACAGATTGCAGTAACCCTCCAGCTGTTGAAGTGTCTGAGCATGGGCGCCACTGCACGGAGTTAGTGAATTTGTGAGGGGAGTAATTACCATGACATCAGTGTGTGAAGATGTGGATGATCACGTCCCTCTACTCTAGTCTTGATGTGGGTGTGGAAGAGTCTCTGAGCTTGAGCTTTGAGTCGCCTAATTTGTGCTGCGTTTTGCAGGGCATGCGTGCTCCTGTGTCCGAGATGTGACCACGTGAAACGTTCTTTGCCTTTCCCCACCAGTTCACAGCCGCGGCGGCTGGCGGCATGTGAATGTATAGCATTTACATCTCGCATGGCTCATGAGCTCCCTCGATTTAGTGGGGCCACCCTCTTACAAACCAAGCTGTGAAGGGACCGCGAAAGGCCCGCAGTAACCACCGTCGCAAAACCATTGGGATGCAGGACTTCGGGTATCTGGTGGAGATCGCCCGTGCCTTTGACGGAAACGGGTGCTGTGCAGTAATGGTGGTTGTGATGGTAGTCGTTCTTCTGGCACCAGTCCTAGTCCTAGCCTAGTCCTGGCACCAGCGCTAGCACTAGCACTATCGTAGTCGTCGTCGTTGGCACCCTCGTCTTAACAGTGTGCTAGAAGAACTGGTTGTACGAGTAGTACGAGTAGCACTGGTGGTTGTACTAGTTGTACTGCTTGTAGCACTTGTAGTACTTGTGGTACTTGTAGTACTAGTAGCACTAGTAGCAGTAAGCAGCACTAGCAGTAGCACAAGCTTTACCACGAGCAGCGATCATAGAAAGTTGAGTGTATCAGAGGTGGGAGGTGGTGGTAGTAGTAGCAGCAGGAGCAGCAGCTGCAGCAGTGGCAGCGGTAGCGGCAGCAGCCGTATCAAGCAGTAGCTGCAGCAGTAGCAGTAGTAGCGGCCGCAGAAGCCGTATCAGCAGCAGTAGAAGTAAAGTAGCAATAGCGGCAGCAGGAGCAGGAGGAGTAGGAGTAGGAGTAGCAGTGGCTGCAGTAATGGCGGTAGTAATAATGGTGGTGTTGTTGTTGTTAGTAGTAGTAGTAGTAGTAGTAGTAGTACTACTTGACGACCACTAGTACAATTATTACTACCACCACTACCGCTTCTACCAGCACTACTACTACCACTACGACTGCGACGACGACGACTACTACTACTACTAAGCAGCAGCAGCGCTGCTGCTGCTGCTGCCGCTGCTGCTGCTGCTGCTTAGTAGTAGTAGTGGTAGTCGTCGTGGTCGTCGTGGTCGTCGTCGTCGTCGTGGTCGTCATCGTAGTGGTACTACTACTGCTACTGCTCCTCCTACTATTACTACTACCACCACCACCACTACTACCCACCACCACCACCACCACCACCACGACGACCACCACCACGACTACTACTACTACTACTACTACTACTACTATTACTAGTACTACTACTACTACTACTACTACTACTACTACTACTGCGACATTGTTGCTGTCGTGGCGCTGGTACAGAGGAGGCGGCAGTGCAGATGCCTGTGAAAGTATAATGCAAGTTCTGGCAGTGGTAGCAGTTCCAGCAGGCGCAACTGCGCAACAATTCGTTGTCATCGCCGATGTTACTATCTTTCGTAGTCTTAGCAACAGTAGCTGTAAGCACCGACGTATCATGAACTCAAATGGCATGAGGAAGAAGCCGCGTCACGGGTGCGCAGTGCACTTCACAGTAAAGACAAGCAAGTCGATGCTTGAACGTGTTTGGCAGCGCGAAATCAGCCCAGATTGCCTGTACTGACAGATTGTCATCTGACGAGTTTGCATATGGTGCAACATGGCACAACACAGAGACATGCTAGTCCCATGTTGGCTCCAACCTGCAATTCTCGCTTATACCGACCTAGAAAGCCTTAGAGGCTTCCGGCTTTGTGCCCCTTACTCCTCACCAGTATAGAGTCAGTAGAGGAGTGATCGCATTGGCCGAGTCTTCTCCTCAGCAGTGGGAACTGAGGATCGGACTTCCCTACGGAAGGCCGCGATTTCCAGTTGCCCCGCAGGCGATTTTGGAGCAAAAGCACCTGGCCTTCAAGGAGTAGTTGAGTGGTTTCTCCTACAAGGTTAGGGCTTATACCCCCGAAGGCCACTTAAAGGCAGAAGATCACTGTCCTTGTCATATACAACCATGCATAGTATGGTAGCCGCCTTTGTTGGTAACTTTGCTTCCCGGTTTTTGTCGGCTTGAAGTTTACGTCTGTCTCGCGAAAAGACCAGATCCGGCCCGGCTTAGCTTTCACGGGCACCGCAGCTCACTTGGTATACAATGTGAAACTGCCAATTCTTGAAACTATATCCAGGTAGCAGGTAGCAATAGTATTGGGACAGCTTTCGATTTCAGCTTGAGAGCGGTTGAGCACTTTGTAATTTTGCATGCTAAATTGGGTCGTTTGCTTGCGTTCGATATATGGTGGATTCCAATTGCTCGGTCGTGGCATTGCGAGGTTTCCGAGTTAAATGCTTGAATGAATTGGGTTCAGAACTGGGCTTTGCGACTCGAGCTTTCGATATATCGTGTGCTCGGGTGCCCCAAAATTCCAAGATATGTCGACGAGGAATTATGGACCATGATGTGTCGTGCGTGATGGTCAACCTAGAGGATTCCCCAGGATGTAGTTACGTCGTGTCCTGATGTCTGCTCTTTGAATCTGAGCTTTAAGGAGCTCCTTTTGTCAAAGCACATAATAATACCGTAAGGTTCTAGGCCGGGCTTGGCCTTGTTCGCCCAGGAATCGAAGTAGACACGCAGAATCTGTGGCTGCCCCGTGGGGGCAACGAGACGGGCTTGCTCATGGTTTCCGTTTCACGTGTCCAGGCGCTGCCAGGGTATAGTGCGGTCAGGGATCCCAAGGCGTCGTTGTTAGTGTGCTCAAGGCTTGATGGGGGTGGTTTCGGACATGATGTGTACAATCCTTACCACATTGAAATCAGGTGTTCAGGCTTGTAGAGTCTCGGCAAGTCTTCGCAAGGGTGTCAGGATGACGGGCAGTGCCAGCTAGTTGTGCTATGCCTTTGCTTGGCAAGTTGCTTTCAGGTCAGGCTTCGTTGCCCTGTATAAGGCGAAATGCCCTGGCGCAAGTGCTACAAGTGTTTATGACAACCAGCTTATTGCTTGTGACGGTTTCGACAAAGGCGTTTTTGGAACTTCAGGGCTCTGGGATTATCGGCATTATCCGAAGTGATGTTATCGGTCTTGCGGACCATCGCAACCAGGGGCCCTACCGTACCCGTCATCAGCAAAGGAATGTCTGTACATCCCTGCTTTAGGCAGTCCTGCTATTCAAAGGGCTTGTGGTTTCATTCGGATGTGATGTCATCGTGCGGGCATACAGGCGAGGGGTTCAGGCTTTGGATGCAATGAGCGAGTTGCAGCGCAAGCCAACTTTGGGAAGCCAAACTTGGCGCACTCTGTGCTGTGTTTGGGTGTCGAGAGCGTAAAACTTGGCACCCTTCTGAAATCCAGCCCGCGGCATAGGGATTAGTCGTCATACTGGCGAAGCGTCGCATCGGTTGCCAGGCTAAGGACGCCTTTATATGGTCAGGGGGCTGGCGTACGCAAGACATATGCAAGCCATAAACCCTATAATAGGGCGTGTTCCTGTTTCCTATTAACCTTAACCCGTGCTGAATACTTTAAACCTTACTCTCAACCCTAAACCCCGCCTAAATGCAGGCACTAAGCTTGAAGCAGAACATAGACCGTCACCCAACCTACCCCCCAAACCTTCCCTAAGCTATTGTCGACTCGAAGCCTTATAACTTTTGACTTTAAACCCTATACACCCCAAAACCCCACAACACCCCACACCTCACCCACGGGAGGGGGTTTGGGGGGGGTCATCCTGGACCATGGACCCTTGGGGGCGGCCTCCGGAGCGCCTGACCGCAAATGGTCAGGTGCTCCGCAGGCCCCCACCTGGTCCAGGATAGGTGTGGGGTTTAGGGTTTGGGGTTTCTGTGTACGAGGCCTGCTGTAAAAAGGGTTTAGGGTTAAAAGTTAAAAGGAAAAAGGCTTCGAGTCGACAAGGGCTTAGGAAGGGTTTGGGGTGTAGGTTGGTTAGGGTTGACGTTTTGTGTTCTGTTTTAGGCTTAGAGCCTGCATTTATGCGGGGTTTAGGGTTGGGTGTGTTTAAAGTACAGGCTACACTTAATTAAAAACAGCAGCACGCCCTACGCTCTAGGGTTTATGGCTTGCGCCGGGCTTCCAGCTGCAGCTTCAACGGCCGCGACACGCCACCCCCCGCTACCACCCCTACCAGAATACACCAGGGCAGGGGCGGGAATGCCAGACGCTTGACCATCCATGCATATCTATATATCTATAAATAAATAAATGTAAATATAAATATAAATATAAATATAAGTATAAATATATATATATATATGTATAGAAGTGTGTATGTATGTATGTATGTATGTATGTACGTACGTACGTATGTATGTATGTATGTATGTATGTACGTATGTATGTATGTATGTATGTATGCTTGTATATATGTACATATGTATATGTATTTATGTGTGTGTGTATGCGGGCAGGTATGTATGTGTGTATGGATGCATGCATGCTGGATGTATGTATGCACGCATGTATGTATGTATGTATGTATGTATGTATGTGTGCATGCATGAATGCATGCATGGATGGATGTATGTACGTATGTATGTAGGTGCCTGTATATATATATATATATCCACACACACACACACACATGCAGCATCTGTCTGAGCTATCAATAGAAGCAAGGGTCGGCTCTCATCCGAGTCCAGGAAAGTCATCGCCTTCCACCCCAAGTATCTGAGGTATGGCCGCTTGGCTCTCGCAGTTTCCTCTAAAGGGTTTTTCAGGGTTCCTTGAAGCAGGTATGAAGTTTTGAGGGTTCCTTTAACGCGTACTACAAGGGTTCCTTTAGAAGGTTCTAAAAGGCTACCCTAAGAGGTCTAGGGCTTTAGGAATTTGCGGCTTTAGGGAATTTAGGGTTAAGGTAGTTTGGCAATTGAGGGCTTTCGGGAATATAGCGTTCAGGGATTAAGGAAGTTTAGGGTTGGGGGAATGGATGGAGGGTGTAGAGTTTAGGGCATAGGGGCTTAGGGTTGAGGGTGTGGGGTGTTGCGTTTTTCGGGTTAGGGGATTACAAAGGTTCTTTTACACAGTTCGAAAAGGGTATTGTAGGGTTTATGGCTTAGGGGTGCGGTTTTGGAACCTAATGTAATCCCACTGCCGACGAGCAACAGCGTGGGGAACAGAGCGTGAGACCCCCCCTCGTAGACGCCTTTCTGGGGCCTGCTGACAAAGCTTTTTTCCATGCAGTCATAAAAGTGCCCCTGAACCCTAAACCCTAAACCCTAAACCCTAATCCTAAACCCTAAACCCTGAACCCTAAATTGTAAACCCCTAAGCCCTAAACCCTCATGCCCAGGTTCTACAACCACCCCCAATCCTGAACTGTAAGCCCGAAACCCTATACTATGAGCCCTAAGCCCTAAACCTATGTACCATGAGCCCTCACTTTTCTATTCGATTTCTTTCGCCTCTCTGCTAGGGTTGTTTGGGGGTTTTAGTAGGGTTCAGGGTTATATAAGGATCAAGAAATCAGCCGTAGCAGTTATAGTCCAAAGCCCGACGAGACCCGTAGTAAGCCCGACAGCGCACTTTAATACACCTCATGTACAAGCCTGCAGCCCAATTTCATGGGATCGGTCTGTTACTTAAAGTTTAAAGCCTGCTGCAGTTGAGGGTCCCAAACCCTAAACCCTAAACCCTAAAACCTAAACCCTAAATCCTAAACCCTAAACCCCAAACCCGCACGGGCTCCGCAGAGGCTTTTCCGTAGAGGAGGGCGACCGGGTGGCCATTGCCAACGCTGACGGAGACTGGGCCGAGGTTAAGGCTTCCGGGCTTAGGGGTTTAGGGTTTAGGGTTTCCGGGCTTAATGTAGAGGACGGAATAGTTAGAAGCAAATTTCCTCTCATATAGGGGCGCAAAATAATTACCAACACTATTTTGGGGGTTCCTTACTATAATTGTTTAGTATAATATCCCCGAAAACCCTGTTCTAGTTATTAAGGCTCCTACATTAGAATGAATTGAAGAATCGACCCCAGACCTGTTGCAACTGTTAAGGCGCTTACTTAGGGGTTCCGGGGCTCGAACACTGAACCCCGAAGTCAACGGGTTTAGGGCTCCGGGTCTCATCTTCGACGCGAACCCAGAAGTCAGAAGAGCAGCAACATAAGGATCAACACTTGGGTTTAGGGTGTAGGGTTTAGGGTTGTGCAGAGGTGTAAGGTTTAGTGTTGTGCAGAGGGGAGGCTAGAGTGGCTACACAGGTATCCTCGTATTTTTGTAGGGTTAGGTGATGCTGCTGCACTTTAGAACTGGAACTGTGGCTACTATAAGCCTCATCATCACGCCAAGCCCACACCTTAAACCGCAATGTGGGAAAATGGTGCTACATGGCCACTTCAGGCTCAAGTTCCAATCCAACCCAAGGGACGATGTGGGAAAAATGGTGCTATATAGTAGAAGCCCAAAAGTTGGAAACTCAATAGCCTCAACCCTTAAGAGTAATGTATAGGGACACTTTCTTCTTAATCCTCTTTCCAACTTTCGAGGGTTGTACTATACTCTGTCTTCCCATCAGGTTATCGTCCCGGCAGCCGTAAACCCTCAGGCCCCAAAACCACAAAGCCCGAAAGCCTTAAGCCTCGAAGCCCTAAGCCCTTAAGCCTCACAGCCTTAATGCTTTAAAGCAGACCCAAAGCCTCAAACCCTCAACGCCGGGTATACATCCGCAAACCCTAAACCCTATTGAAGCCTCAATCTCAGGCACATCCAGCAGTGCCCTTGTGCTGGACGAGGAGGGTGGCGTCCACCCCGATGATGGGGAGGACCGGTGATCGGTTTAGGGGATTAGGGCTTCGGTTTATTGGTTTAGGGATTAGGGATTAGGGTTTAGGCTTTAGGCTTTAGGCTTTAGGGACTTTAGGGTTTGGGGTTATTGGTTTAGGTTTTAGGGTTTAGGGATTAGGGTTTAGGCTTTTGGATTTGGGGTTATTGGTTTAGGTTTTTAGGGTTTGGAGTTATTGGTTTAGGGTTGAGGTGTAAGTTCCGATGATCGGTTCTATCGGGTGTTGTGCAGGTTCAGTGCCGGGGCCTCAATATTAAAGCAGGGCTTTGAGGTATACCAGAGTATACTCAATAGAGGGACTAAAAGGGTGTATTATTGTTACTATTATTATTATGATTATTTTTATTGTCATGATTGTTATTACTATTGTTACTGTTATTGTTATTATTATTGTGGTTGGTTGAGGTGTAGTTTGACTGTTGATAGGGTACGTATACCAGTAGTCTCGTAGTTTGTCCTTATGTAGGTCCTTAGAAAGGTAGGTTCTTTGGGGTCTAGGTATGTTTAATCTGCTCCCTGGGGTTTAGGGGTGTAGGGCCTCAAGGCTCAAGGAGGTTTCAGCTTAGGGGTTCATTTTGCTAGGTCTTCGACTGGGCCTTTTTTGTCCCCTTATTGAAGCCTCTGGTTCCTGATGAAACGTACCAAGTACCAAAACGGGAGCCCTTTGAACTCCTCGATTGCTGGGCATCCTACGCTTGATGATAATATAACTCCTGCATTACCTTCAGGACCCTTTAAACTAGGGGAATTCTGGTAAATTTCTTATGATATAAATCCTGCATTACCCAGAATGTAAGGCATAGACGATAATTCCCCTTAGTTTAGGGTCCTTAAGGTAATGCAGGATTTTATATCATCAAGCGTAGTTGAAGGTTGTCACAAGGATCACAGTGCGGATCCTGACAATAGGCAGGTGTAAGAGGGGGTTTTGAGACCCCTAATGATTATGGGTTATGGCTCCACTGACTACGCTGAACCCTACGAATAAGCCCCACTTATAACTACAGTTGCCGGACTCATAAACCCCGACTTATAACTACAGTTACCCGACTTATACACCCCCACTTATAACTACAGTTACCCTACTTATAAACCCCCACTTATAATTACCCATGAACCTCCAAGTAGACCCTAAACCCTGAACCCCTAAAGGACCCCCTAAAAGAACCTTTAAAAGATCCCTTATCCCTAAACCCTAACCTCTAAACCCTAAACCCTAAACCCTAAATAACTCTAAACCCTAAACCCTAAGCCCTAACTACCCATAATATGAACCTCCAAACGTTCTTCGCGGTGTCCTCGTCATCTTGCGCCAGGAAGCCCAAAGCCTCACTAGGCCGAGGTCGGGTGTTCATCGAAGGACCCTTGAAGGGGTTTAGGGTTTTAGGGTTTAGGGTTTTAGGGAGTAGGGTTTAGGGTTTAGGGTTTTAGGGTTTTAGGGTTTTAGGGCTTTAGGGTTTTAGGGTTTGGGGTTTTAGGGTTTAGGGTTAAGGAGCCCTGTCAAGAGCTATGAAGCCCCATAGGCTAAAAACCAATCGCCCCTGCAATCCCCCAAACCCTAAGTCCCTTATGGAACCCCCTCAAGAAACCTTCAAACAAGCCTACCCCCCTCCCCCCCCAAACAAATTCTTAAATCCCTATTCTAATGATACCACGAGCGAAGTTGGAGGAGCTTCTAGATGTGCGCTTCGATGACGGGCAAGAGTTCTTGGTCCGCTATAGCTCCTGGGCCCTGAAATTTAGGGGTTTGGGCCTTGGGGGTTCAAGGGTTTTAGGATTTCAGGTTCAGGGTTTAAGGTTTAGGATTTAGGGTTTAGGGTCTAGCGGTTTAGGGGTGTTTTCGGGTAGGGTTTGACGGTTTAGGGATCTAGAACCGGTTGTAACATATGGGTCTGACCTTGCAGCGCTTCGTTCTAGTACCTATACCGGTATGCTATACGTTTTGAGCATTGTAATTTCCTCATAGTCGCTTCAGTAAGAATGTAGGCTTATTCGGTGCTCCGGTGGTTGCAGTTCCAAACGCTCCCGCTTCAGGCATTGCTTCGACAGCAGATTCCGACCTGTTACGGTAATTGTGTAAACTTGTGGTCCCTGTTAGGGTTTAGGCTTAGTCTAGGTTCAGGGGTTAGGGCTGAAAGTTTAGGGTTGGTTTAGGGCTTGTACTTATAGGGTCTAGGGTTTAGACTTCTAGGGTGTGCGGTTAGGGGTCAGGGTTGTTTAGGGTTCAGGGGTATGTGGTGTTCCCTTATAAGTGGTCCTGCTGCAATATAGCCTTCAAGAGGAGGACAACGAAGCATTGCTACGGCCTTCTTCTTCTGGATTCGCTCGCCCGGTATTTGTCTCCGAGGTCGACAAGCGTTTGTAGATTGTTGGTGCGGCGCCCCAAAGCCAGACCAACAAATCCTCCTCAAAGCCTCCCCGACCTCTCTTCGCATCTATTCCGGAGGGGGTTCGGCCTCTGAGGCTTAATCCTGCATCGAAGTCTTGGGATCAGTTGGTAGAGATCGAGGGGTACGGCCGTCCCGAGGGCAACTTAAGCAGCCATGCAGGCTGCTCCGGGCGACCCCTTCTTCGGGAGAGTGTCCTAAATCCATCAACCTTAAAGCCCAGAACCCTAAACCCTAAACGGCAATAAACCCTAAATCAATCCTAAATCTAAAATTCTCCCCAGATCCATCAACCTTACACTCAGAACTCTCATCAATAAACCCTGAATCTAAACCTTCCCTATATCCATCAACCAGAGAAACTCAGAACCCTCATCAACAAAGCCTAAGTCTAAACCCTCAGCTGTCCTAATGTGTAAACCTCAGCCTCTCGGGTCCCTATTTTGGTTTAGCTTTCCGGTTTGTTGCAGGACCCCTTGCCTTAATGACCGTTAAATTAACGTGTATTTGGGGTGCACTATCGGGGTCTGAACGACTGGAAACTCTGTCTTCTTGTTACGTTTGTACGCATTGATACCCCGAAATCCTATCCTACTGATGACTGCCCCAAAACTTAGATCCAGCCCGAACCTTGTAAAACCTGATATGTTGAACTTGCCATAACGACATTATCAACCCCTGAAGCAATCCTTTTTTGACTGTTCATGCGGCTCGATTGCGACAGGGCATGCCCAAAGGACCTAAACCCCAAACCCTAAGCCCTAAACCCTAAGCCCAGAAGATGTTTGGGAAGCCAACATATCTAGGAGCTTCCAAGAAGACCTCAGAAGGGGGGATCCCAAGATCCTAACTCAAAGGCCCAAAGCAACTCGAAGTTTAAGATTTCCGGCCCAAAGACCAGACCATGCTTAATATACCTAAGCTAAAAAGGAATCGAGCAGAATATATCGATTCTTCGGCTGTTGCGAAAAATGTTTGAACCCTATAGGGTCTATCTTCCCACGCTTCCAGGCTCGATCATTACCAAGCTTTCGGTGGACGATGACGGGGAAGAGCGCGCGGCGGACGACAGCAGCGGCGATGCTGTGCGCTCCCCAGTGGGGTGATGTCTGTGAAGGTTTTAGCGTCTAATGTAGAATCCCGAGTTTTTGTGGATACCACCAGTCACTACAACATACCGTTATAGTATATGTATAGTTGTCAGGAATGGCAGTGGCCACCATCACACAACCTTATTCCAAGTATTGCAGCCCAGATATACCTTAGAAAACCTACAGGGGTCCTTAACATGATGTTCAAGCTAAAGCCTAAACCCTAAAACCTAAAGCCTAAACCCTATGTTCCTTAGTTGAGGGGCTTTGAGTCCCTGGGCCCCTGCATTCCCTGGCACAAAAGCTTCAAAGCTTCTGAGACTGGTCTTACTGCGAGTGAAGGTCGGCTGGGGCTTTAGGGCTAGCTTCACAAGGGTTTAGGAGTTAAGATCTTAGGGCTGGAGGTGTAGATTTTAGGGTGATGGGGGTTAGTCTTTAGGTTTTAGGGTTTTTCAAGGGTTCAGGCACTTCACTTGGTCTCCTGCGGGCGTGCCGCGCACATGAGATCCATTGCCACAAGCAGGGTCCAGAGCCTAGAGCCTACACGCGTTGTCAGGGAGACCAATAGGCTAGGATA